>CAJNSZ010002735.1:0-13911 GCA_905329745.1 Rotaria sp. Silwood2
CAGTATTGTATTTTGTCAGCATAGAAGATTTCAGGGAAACTGTGCTTCTCATTCAAAACGGGTTTATATGATGAAAATATCGACAATGTGATGACGTTTTTTCAAGTATAGTTAGTAGGGGTATGCAAGCTCAGCTCAAGCTCACAAATAATGAGCTGTTGAAACCGCTCACTGAGCCGAGCTGAACTGTTCGAACAGCTCATTTCATATGAGCTGAACTGTTCGAACAACTCATCCGAACGAACTGAACTTTTTGTAGGGGTAGTCACAGGTCCTCAAGGGCTACCTATAGGGGTACTCATAGGTCTTCAAGGGCTACCCTATAGGGGTAGTCAAAGGTCCTCAAGAGCTACCCCATAGGGGTACTCATAGGTAATCAAGGACTACCTATAAGGGTACTCATAGGTCCTCAAGGGCTACCCTATAGGGGTAGTCCAAGGTCCTCAAGAGCTATCCTATAGGGGTAGTCACAGGTCCTCAAGGGCTACCTATAGGGGTACTCATAGGTCATCAAGGGCTACTTATAGGGATAGTCATAGGTCCTCAAGGGCTACCCCATATGGGTACTCATAGATCATCAAGGGCTACCCTATAGGGGTAGTCAAAGGTCCTCAAGGGCTACTTATAGGGGTAGTCATAGGTCCTCAAGGGCTACCTATAGGGGTACTCAAATGTCCTCAAGGGCTACTTAATAAGTAGCTCTTGAGGACCTATGACTATCCCTATAAGTAGCCCTTGAGGACCTATGAGTACCCCTATAGGTAGCTCTTGAGGGCCTGTGACTACCCCTGCAAAAAGTTCAGTTCGTTCGGATGAGTTGTTCGAACAGTTCAGCTCATATGAAATGAGCTGTTTCAAAAGTTCGGTTCGCTCAAATGAGCTGTTTGAACAGTTCAGCTCATATGAAATGAGCTGTTTCAAAAGTTCAGCTCGCTCAAATGAGCTGTTCGAACAGTTCAGCTCATGTGAAATGAGCTGTTTCAAAAGTTCGGCTCGCTCAAATGAGCTGTTCGAACAGTTTTTTTCGCTCATTTGAGCGGAGTTCGTGAGCTGAGCTTGCGTACCCCTAACCACGACGTGTTTTGACTATTGCTCAGATAGTCTCATCAAGTGGCTTAATGTCTTCAAAATCGATTGCGAATTTTCAAAGAAAATCGAAATCAATTCGAAAGAGAATTACTGTGTTTAACTCTAGAGTGAAATGGTAATTGTCTATCTGTTTCATATAAAATTTGAAGGAAAAGTAGGTCAATTGAAAACAGACCGACTTATCTCTTAACGAAAAGACAAGTTCAATCTGCTAATCTCAACTCTTACTTATCAGCAATCGATCGCAAATCGCAAATTTCAATAAAATAATTAATTATACTTGAAATAAAATTAATAAATAAATGCAGAGTTAATTCGCCGATGCGTTTCGTGTATTTTATTGAAACATTGAAACACTCATCAGGGCTCTGCATTTACAGAAAATAAGCAAGTGAAGCGGAACGGTTTTTTAAGAAATAAACAAGTGGGGCAATGATTTATAAAGCAGAAAAAGATTGAAGCAACGATTGATAAAGTAGGATGAAAATAAAGAAAAACAGACACGTCTAGAGGTTTGAAGAGAAAAAGGAAGGCAGAAAGAGGTGCAGGATGGTGTGGGTGTGAGATCTACATCTGGGTGGGTGTCGGTGTTGATGTGGATTTCAGTCCCCACAGGGCGAATTTTCGCGCCGATAGTGTGCACAGACGCACATCCCTTCTTCACAAAATTCCGAGCTTTTGTAGATCAGGAAATGATTTTGTAGCCCCGTGTTGAGGCTTTTCTTTTTCGTGTAGACAGATTTGTCTGGCGGGTTCCAATCCTCCTCTTTGTTTCTACACCCATGCCTTTAATTGAGAAAAATACGCACTGTTGGTGAAGAGAAAAAAATTCTTCGTACTGCTTTTTATTTAAACAGCGACTTTCGCATTAGAATGCTGCTATTCAAATAAACATAGGCGAACAGGGTGACTTTTGTGAAGAAAAAAACGTAGCAAGAGACATGCTCGTCAACTCCAGCAAACGTTTGCTGGTGAAGGGGTTCGTTTTGCATGTAGATTACTCTTGATAAAGTACGCAAGGAATCTGGTTCAGTGTGTGAGTGTTGGATATGGATGTAGATGAGTCTGTGGGTGTTGATGTAGGTTTCAGTCCGGACAGCAGGAATGCCCTGATAATAGCGCAGGCACAGCACTTCTTGGCGAGGTCTTTCTGTGGGTTTACCTCGCCATGAGTGTAGATGCTGGTGATGTTACAAGATGCAGCTGGGCGTCCGCACCACGTATATACACCCATACCCTAATTTTCTGAAATATTTCGTTTCTAACCAAAAATAACTTTGAAATATTATGTATAACTCTACATAATATCTTATATGAGAAATTTATTCTACGAAAGTCTGTGCAAAAATTAGTTCATGTTTCTTTATTCTTATTAGGTTCTGCACCTTTACCTAGTATTCGATTTTTAAGAGATATTTTTTCTATCTTCTTTAGTCATAAATCTTTTTTTTGATTGTATTCTACCACATTTTCGTTTATTTTGCACTAGGTATCACGCTCTCTTCTCTTATTTTAGTTTAATTACATCGTGCCCAATGATTTTTGTGAGTAAACTTTAGTCTATCTTATAGAAAAATCATAGTTCCCATACTCAGCTTTCAATAAGAATTTAAAAACTAAAAGGGTGTGGGTGTGGCTGTTTGTGTGGGGGTGGGGGTGAGGGTTGGGGTGGAGATGCGGGTGTGGGTGTCCCTATAGTTCTACAGTGCACTGATGCACGGAGACCGATCTCAACACTCCACACCTACACCCACCCACACCCACACCCACACACCCACACCCCACCCACACCCATTTTCGAACTTCAGTATTTTGACTACTACTAGCCTGTCTTGAATTTTCACTCCTTATAAGAGTATTAGAAATCATTTAAAAGCGGTCTAATTTGCATCGAAGTCGAACGAAAGTGATCTTTTTTTTTTAGTTCATTCTCGCAATCAGAAATTCATCAGAAACTTAATAAAAAAGCAAGGATTAAGAACAAGAAATCGAAATATATTCAATCACCATTTGCTGCATGCAAACGAACCAAATATCATTTGATATCATTGACAGTCAAAGACACAAAATCAAATGAAAGATTGTTGCTAAGACCAGTGGCTAAGAGTTCTGAAAAATAAAGAACAAATACTCAAAGAGTGAGATGCAAATGAGAAGCTGACACTAATTAAATTTACTTTTAAATATTATGTAAAAAGTAATAATTAACTCTAGTAAGTCACAAAGATGCAGGAGATAAGAATAGCTGGTTTTAAGCTATCTAACAATCTACGCATATCTGAAAAAAATATGCATGCGTTATAATCTCGAGATTAATGGCAAGGTAACTCATTCAGCTGATATTCGCCGTCTAAGTTTATTTTTTATAGATAGGGTTCATACTTTAAATAAAAACTCTAAAAAGCGTCGTACTATCCGATCTTCTCCCTCAAGATATAAGTTAATTATAGTAAATTTATTAACTATCACGAGTTTTGTTGAGATTTTCAAAAAAAAGGAAATTTCTAAATGTGCGTAAATGTCCACAAACCCATCCTAATCAATATACATCAACAAGGCCGTAATTATAAGCACTTGCTAAAATTCTCACGAAATATTCTATTAATATCTTCTTACACATATATAAAATAGTTAATCTTACCTCCATAAAACGTTTGTCAATATAGAAATTACTATGAAATTCTAATAATCACAGAAGTTTCCAGATAATCTAGATAGTCTTCAATATTTTACGGTCTTGGGATCTTCTTAGTTGTATAAATCTCACGATATGCTCATAGAAAATTTGTGTTAATCCTCATAATTACTGACTTATTATTCCCCAAAAATATTATATTTATGTAGATTTCGGTATGGTCTAAAAGTTCTGGATTCTCGAAGAAAAAATTGTCTGCTTTTGTGGTAATCTCAATATTTTCGAAATTTTTCTGGTTCTACAGATTCTCTGTAATTGTAAAATTCCTTTAATAGATCACTTTTGGAAGAAATTAACTTTTGTGAAATTTTGAAAACTACTATACTATTGTCTATTGCTGTGTTGATTGCTTGTGCTTTCGAGTAATCTATCAAAAAGTGACAATACAAAATATGTTTATTTTATTAAAAAGTGAATCCCATGAAAGCAATCATTAAAAAATCATGTTTGACAATACTTTGCATATCAATAAAAATATATTATCAGATTGTAACAAGAATTAACATTTTATCAGTATATAGTGAAGGTTCTCTTTCGAAGAGAAAGTCATCGGTACTTTGTGCACAAAAATATTACTAAATATACCTCGTGTTCCCTTGTAACAAACATTTCACTTATGTGTCGCAGAACTACAGCATCGTTTCTTTTTCATTCAAAATAGTATTTGAAAAGGACTAATTTGATAAATGTAGACTAGAGATATTTTTCTTGTTGAGATCGAAACCGAAGAAAAATTCGATAACATCTTAATGAAGGAACTCTGATAGGAATAAGTGTTTCTCAGTGCTGGAAATCAAAAATATATTTAAGTCATCTTTATTCTAAGGTAACTATTTAGAAATAGAGAAAAGAGGATATTACTGGAACCATCAATTTAATTATCACGATAGAAAATATACAGTTCAAGATCGTTAGAGACGTCAGTCATGAGTTCAACTTAGAATTCAACATTGTTGTAATTCTGTGGTCATTTTTGTCGTTAATACAACCGTTTATTTTCAATCTTTATGAATAAGGCAAGCGATTAAGAATATCAAAGTAATCATCGTCTGAACACATACCGATATCAAAGCGCTTTAATTTATTCTCAATTGGCCATAACATTTTAGACATAACGTAGCAAATATATTGTGAGAGAAATGAGTCTACCAGCTGTGCCTTGTTGAAAGAAATATTCAATTACTTGACTGGAGTCACCATGAAAAGTCATTGATCGAAACCGATTTAATTGACGACTACAGATTGTGTAATGAATTAAACCAGTCTTATTCATATTTAAAATTTTCATAGAAATTAAGAAATAGAATATTTGTTGGATGAACAATTTCATAAAACCATTGTGATTCCTTTGTAATATGTAAGTAAAAGTCAACTTCAAATCGTTCATACGCATTAATATATAAATAGAGATATTCACAAGTCGAATAGATTGAGATGAGGATAGTTTTACCATCACAGTGGTCATGAATAGGATGAAATGTTTCAACATGTAGTATATGCAAAGTTACATGAACCATTGCAATAGTTCGAACGAATGAAACTATGTATAATTATCATATACTATAAGTGGATTATTCTCTAGAACTATGCTTATATTATATTTTCAATAACTTTTAACGAGTAGACTATCTATTGATAGTTGTAAGAAGTTTTAAAATACAGACAATTTTACTTAGTCCTAGCTTAACGCAAAGGCAAAAGTACTTTATAATAGAAACTAGATGATATTTTTTTTTGTCTAGAATTAGAATTTCACATGTAATTGTGTGTCAAAAAGAAAATGTAGCAAAAGTTACTTACATATTGAAACCTCAATATATTATTATTTCTCAATGTTTTTTGTTGTATGTTGTTCATGGTGTTAGATGTAGTAAGAAACATTTTCCCTTTATTCTGTAGCATTCCAAGCTGTGTCATAAACAAATAGTATGCATATAACCCCTGTGTAAAGAGTCTTGGTACAAAATTTTTGTTCGATTTTCGACCACTTACAGGCTGCAGAACAGACTCAAAAGTAGTCATCTAGAAAGAGAATTGCTTGTTCTATCAAACTATATATTCAGAATTTTATTCATACCTGAACTTGATTCATTAGCAGCAAATATTTGATAGAGACCAAAAACGACATTTGTACAAAACACTAGTTTCAAGGGTAATAATAAATATGTTTACTGCTTTTTCGGTCATTTAAATATAATCGAAAAGAATCTCAAGTGGACGGTTAAGAACAAAATTCGATGATCTTTCTAAATATCCCTTTAGAATTCTGCCCTGATTCTTGTCTAGTTAGCTGTAAGCAAATATTTGAATAAATAAAAATGTCGTTTGCAAAATCTAATACGCGCTTTTTTTTTTCGTCTTGTTCGTAATTTTGCTAGAAGTATTGTGGGACAATTTTTACCTCCTCTTATTGTAAAGAATTACATATTCTAGCAAACTATGAGATTCAATAAACTAGAACTCAAAAGGATCAAAAGTTACAACTATTTTTCGTAATGATACTCTTTCTATAAAATAACATTTTTCACAATAAGCGTTTATTCCGTGTTCTACTATTTGACATGCATGGAAATTTAATGGTTTTTAATGATATGTTCGAAGCAAAGTAAATTAAGCTTTTTGTAGAGCAAGCTTCATTCTTCAAACTGGAGTATAAAAACTCTTTCGTTCAATTTAAACTAAGGTACTCTTAACTCAAATATAAAAATGGACTGCATGGAGTATTCTGTACAAACGTCGTTTTTGATCCCCATCAGATATTTGCTGTTAGTGAATTAAGTTGAAGTCAGGACAAAATTTTGAATATATATTTAAAAAGAGCAAGAAATTCTCTTTGTAGTTGACTACTTTTGATTCTGTCCTACAATCTATCAGTATTCGAAAATCGAACGAAATTGTTGTACCAAGACTTTTTACACAGAGGTTAGGTGAAAAGAAATGAATAGTGGAAACAAGTTCTATTTTCATTTGCTTATCATAACAGAAAAAAAATCTTAAAAAAAACATGCTGTTTTGTTTTCTTGCAAAAAAAAACTGCTTCTCAGTTTACTATTATGAGAATAACATTAAATCACAGTTCGAAGATAAATATTCTAAATGTATGCAATTTCCATCAATCGAAAAGAGAAAAAGTATTTTCATAGACTACTTTTCACATGATGCTGAATTTATCATCCTACACAAATGGAATAGGGTGTGTAGATGGAACTGTGGGCATGTATTTTTTTTTCGCTATCCACACCCAAACATACCCTTGCTTTCATTGATTAATAGGAAAATGTCAGTGATCGATTATTATCTTCAACTTAATCTAAAAAAAAGTCGGAATTGTTTGACTTTGATCAACTCATTATGCCTTAAACTAATTAAAATCATCCATGTTTTCATTTTTCTGTTTGCTTTTAAATAGGATCTCTCTAAGCAGTTGTTCAGACGGTTGAATACTAAGACATTGTACCAGTCGAAAAAGCATAGCTTTCCTGTATGTTTTTGTGGAATACATATATACGTTAAGGACGGGTCATGGAAAAGATCAATGAGTCCAAATTTGTTCTGCTCCATAGCAGAGAGATTTTTTCTTTCGTCCCTGTCGTAATTGTTAGATCATGGTAGAGAAACGTGTCGCACTCGATGACTCGAGAAGAATATAAAGAAAAAACAAGAGAACAATCTTTTATTACTTTTAACAGATATGCACATCATTTAAAATGTACTTAGTAGGCAAAAAATATGAAGAATTTGCCATTGTAGTTACAGTGAATTTTACATTTGAGACGATTCCGTATGGATTGATTTTATTAGAAATTAGTTGCATGTCATCAAGTACGATCGAACATAGTTTGACAAACTTCACCTAATACAATGGAAGACAATCAAAGAATACGGTTACCGATTCCAAAATTACTTAAAAATTATTTGACTATCCAACACTCATCCTATTATACATACAAAGACAACGTCTACAAATGATCAAATTGACTGTTGAGTCGTCAAAGCAACTAATGTAAATATTGAAGAATAAATTATTTAATTCAAAAAGATGCAAATGATCTGAGTACACAGATATACTATGAGAGTTTGTTTTTTATTTTCAATCTCAATTTTTTTTTTGCTATTATCATTATTGCTAGTCACAACAAAGTGTATTAAGATATCCACTCTCTTTTCCATCTTGTCTTCTTCTTACTGTTTCTTCTAGTTTCTCTGTCTTGCATTGACTGATACTCTGCACGACTAATCTCTTTTTTTTCTTTCTTTCATTTTCTCTTTATGATAGTCGAGATATCTACAGTTGTTACAGTTCAATTGCTCTATGTAAGAATAACATTATTTATTTGTTTTTTCTATTTATTTGACGAGATTCTAGCCGTAATTCGAATTTCTTAAGAAAACAGAAGATATTCTGTTCTAGAATTTTATCTCACTACACAACACATCTGCTGTTATTTTAATATATTTCCATTGATAAATATTGTGATTAACATAGTCAAATAACACTGACCAAATAAAAAAAAAGCAAATGGAAATCGAACGATTATCTAGTATATTAGTCCATATATCGTCATTGCCATCTTCATACGGTATTGGTGATTTTGGACCAGAAGCCTATAAATTTATTGATTTCTTGGTGGAAACACGACAAAAAATTTGGCAAATTCTACCAATAACACCAACCAATTCGCCATCACCATATTCAAGTTAGTATAAATAGATAGACTAGTACTTCGATTGTCCTTCGAATCGCATAACAATAACGATTCGATTGGAAATGCACTTCAAATGATAGTTATCCTTCTATTCATCATTCTAAGCAGAGTATGACAGACAAAAATGAAGTAACGTCAAAATTGAAATCTTATCCAATACATTAGAGAAAATCGTTATTTCGGCGAGCAGTGACACAAAAAAATCACGTAGATGATATTAACATCACATTCTAATAAAACTAGCTCGGATTTGTCCAAAACAATATAGTGTTGGTTGTGTTTGCATTAGTTGTTTCGACAAATCTGATCCGATTCATTCACATGTGGTGCTTACGTCACTTACGTAAGAAAATCTCGATCTTTGAAGTTTAATTTTCAGCGTGAAGAAGTTTTGAAGAACGTAAACAAATTTTCTTCTCATCTCCTCACTTTTTGTTGATAAAAATTGGTTTAGACTCTAGTTATCGATGAGGAAGTTTCAGTTGTTCAGAAGAGAAAATTAGATTTCTTTTTTTTCTAGTTTATTTTAAAAATAGTTTTGTTTTTGTTTTCAGGAGTATCAGAATTTGGTGGTTGATTTCGCCTGAGAAGTTAGTCGAGAGCAATTTCTTATCAAAAAATGATTTGAAAAAGATCAATGTATCTAAGTTTCTCGATGATTATGTTGCTTATAAAGATGTACGAAATTCGAAAGAAGTACTATTAGGAAAGGCATATGAAAATTTCAAGATGAATGGCAAAGAAGCGGAAAATAAATGAAAGAATTTTTTCGACGAGCAACGTTATTGGATTGATAATTTTACTTTATTTCTGACCATTAAAGAACAGGCAAATCTAGTATACTCTGTCTCTTATAGTGATTTTATTGATTGTCACTTTAACGACTAACTGGTGTAATTTGATGTGTTCATTTGCAGCACACAAAATGTTTCGAAAATAAAACGAACAGAAGTATATAATTTTTGTTGGAAACAGAATTCGAGAATCTGGACATGATCGCTTTTTTTTGCACTAAATGAAATAAGAGATTCAACCAACTTCTATTCAGCCATATGAATACCAGAGCGTGTTGATTCCGACAATTGTCAAATCCGGACCCAATAAAACTTTCGACTCTAGATGAAGATTCAATAAGTTTCTGCTGTCTGATGACAGAAATAAATAGAGAACTTATTGATATACTGAGTGAACGATGAAAGTAGCGCTCAAATCAACGGTACAGCAGTGGAATCCATCAACCATAAAAGCGTTTGACCTGGGTCTGGTTTCAACAGGCTTTGATAAGTCCCATTTTCAACGTACGAAAACCAATTATTGAAAAAAATTTGATTGAAAGGAAGTTCTCGATAATTTGAAACCGTACAAAAAAAAACCTATGGTTTTATATACTGAGATGTAACCAAGTTAAAATTTCTCTTATAATAAAGCTTTTATTTGCTAAACATTACTCTATAATTGTTCGATCTGTACTCATAATATCGTGCATATTAACTAAGTCTCAGCAACAAATTTGAATAAAATGTCCTTAAAATTTATCTGTACATAGTTGTATTCACTCAATTTTGGAATATAGAAGAGGATATCTCGATATTGATATAATTCTCAATTTCGCTTCTAGAAAGTTTGCAGAAAAACTAGAGAGTTGATAAATACTTATACGGAATAAAAGATCTATATCATATATTTAATTTAGTATAAAGACGGAACATGGGCTGATTGGCCTGATTCCCTACGTCGTCATCAATCATCAGCCTTAGATGACATCCGTCAACAACAAAAAGACCGAATCCAATATCATCTTTTTGTTCAGTATGTTTTTCATCAACAACGGTTTGAATTAAAGAAATATGCCAATGATCATCATATTAAAATAGTGGGTGATATGCCTATTTACATCGATTACGATTCAGTTGATGTATGGGCACATGCAGATTTGTTTCAATTAGATGAAAATACTATGAAACCAACGGTTACAGCAGATATGTCACAGAAGATAAGTCATATCTTGTTTTTCTAAAAGTTATTTTATAGTTCATATGAATTAAGTTAAAAATTTGAGGAAGATTAATGTGAAACAATAATTTTTCACCTAGAATGTTTCTATGTTCAAAACTGTTTTCGTGTTCTATTTTGAACTGGAAAAAATATGTATCAAGTTAAAATTTCACTTAGCTATGACATCGTGCATGTTGTACTGAGTCAATTCTTGATAAAAGTAAGAAAACTATTGATATTTTCGCATCAATATATACACGTGTGACGTAAGACATCTATGAAATTATCAATTTATTATTAAGTAATTATAGAATACATAAAAATATATAAAGCAGTATCTGTTAATAATTCATTTACAATTTCATAATTCAGGAAATGCCCAAATGTTTCATATTGATGTACGGATTGGGAAACTGAAACTAGTTTCTTTTTTTTCTTCAAAAATTTGAACAAGCTTCGTTTCATAACAAAGTTTTTAAAAACGAGATGAACATTTCGTACGCTTGATTGTCATAAGTTATTGAAGTTCCAAGGTAGTAAATAGGATATCTGTTTAGCAAAAGGGAGAATCCTGACAAAACTTTGATATCTTATACTATCTACATAGAAAAGATAAGTTTTTTGTCTTTTCGATTCGATCGTATCAAGATCATTATTAGAGTTTGGCTTAAGTGAAATGAGAAACAAAGTTCATTCGCTTAAGTTTCAATATTTTTGTGTATTTATTTTTTTGCTTTAGGTTTTCCATCTGATCAAGGTGCTGGCGCGCAACTTTGGAATATGCCATTTATAATTGGAATGCTGATAATGTCAAACCTCGTTTATTTAATTAGTGGATAGAACGTTTACGTTATGCACTGACTAGTGTTGACTTGCTGAGAATTGATCATTTTCGTGGTCTGGAATCTCACTATGTTATACCCGTAGATATAACAACACAAAAACCGAAAATGTCAGAAGCAAAATGGGTTAAAACACCGTAAGTTAGAATAAAACAATAAGATTGGTTTTATTAGAAAGAAAACGAAAGAAAAATAAGATTTAAAAATTTTTTCTTCATCCACTTTTGAATTCGTAATGTCTGTTTCGAACTCTACCTTGTGTTGTTATTATGTACTATTCTCTTTCTGAGTGAAAATCATACTCAAGTTTCGATATATTTTTGTCAGAAAGCCTCTTATCTTAAAACAGTACTAGAAATTTAGAATTCAAAAATTCGAAGATTCTTATATTTTTGATTCTCTTAGTTTGAAAAAAAAGCAAGTAGAGTCCAAGAATATTCAAAGATAAATACAAATCTCTTATACAATATCAAAAATACACCAGAGAAAGTACGAATGTATTTTATATAATAAACAAACAACTATTTCGCTCTGTAGAATATCGATTGATGAGCAACACACTTAGAATTGTTTATTTATTTACATAATTGAAGAATATTTAACAAAATGAAAGTCATGTTTTTTCCAATTGACTATGAGTTAGAATGATGATTCATGCAAAAATCTCTTCTGAAAATGAAAATTTCGATGAAAATTTTCTTCAAGTAAGTTATGATTAATAGTTACAATGTATTATTGTAGAAACAATCAAAGTAATTCCCTATCATCTCGAAGAGCTCCAGTCAGAAATGATGACGAAGTTATTGAACATTTTTGTTCAACTTTCGACAGGAATCAATGACACCTATCCAAATTTTGTTTTAAACGGATAAGTAAAAAAAATTTTCTTTTCAATGTGAATGCAAGCGAACAAAATACTTATAACGACATTCTCACTGTCACATCAAAGGTGGATTGAGGGCGAATGATGACTGAGAGTGTAGATGTAGTCCTTCTATTCGCTGACATCTACACTGAAAGATAAACGTTTTTACTATTCCTCTAAAACAAAGATGAATAGTTTGTATCAAAACTCGATTACTATGATATCAAATGTAGAATTATAGAAAATGCAATTTAAGCTATCAGTTTACATAGAGAGAGAAATTCTCGAGCTTTCTGTTACTTAGTAAAGTCTCGACACTATTACTTATTGTTGGTATAATCTCAAACGTTTATCAAAGTAATTCTAGTTATTTTTTGATTTTATTCTCTTCTCTGATTCTAGTGGTGATGAATTTTTTACAGCTGTAACTCGTGCTCTTGGCGACGATGTTCCATTGATCATAGAGGATATTGGTGCTTTAACAGTTCAAGTATTTGAATTACGTGATCGTTTTAAATTACATGGTATACGTATTGGGCAGAAAGGCTTCAAATTTGATGCAGATAATATGTATGCACCACATAATTATATACCACGTTCAGTTGCTTATACAAGTAATGTTTGATGTTTATTACAATTTCACATAATATAGATATGAAAAAAATTTGAATTTTACAAATATTTCGAGAAGTCTAAGAATCTTATAGAAGACAAAATTCACAGACATCTTACTATAATGAGAATTGATGTGCATTCATTAAGAGTAACACATCCGAAAAGGTTTTCGCACAGATAAACATATCAATAAAACTATTCGATAGTGAAAGTTTTGATTTTATAATTGCTCTTATCGTGAGATGAAAATATGGAAAAATTTTCCTAAAGATAATAATGATATGTAAAAAAAAACATCGTGTTTTCATACACGTATCTCAAAATAGATGTATCCAAAAAGTCTAAAGCTTTTAGAATAAAATAGTGTCATTTCAACCGTTAGTTGTGTAAAGGTTCATGACGATGAATTCTTCCGTACATGTATTTTTTACTAGAAGCTCTATGATGCATATAGTGTCAACTTAAGACTGAATGAACACTTAGGAATGCTTCCTCGTCAGTGAATTTCTTTATCATCTATCATAAGTCATAAGCCATCAGTCGAACATAGAAACAAATCTTCGGAAATTAGTTCGACCTAAAACACTAGACGATCTTTTTACAGTAATATTTTATTAGTAATGCAACAAACAATACTACGAAAACAATTTTGATTGCTGACAATTTTCCAAGTTTGAAGATATGAATATTTGAAAATAGATAATTTTCTTTAGAAATAAATCATACAAAAGTATACTAGTTGTTGTATATCGGCAGATTTTATGTCATATCTTCATTTCGAAAGTTAATTCAGGCTCAAATATTACGCAAAGTATGAAAATAATTAATAACTGACTTCTCATAGCATACTTTTGAATCATGTTGATTGCATATATTGGAATTAGAGCCTTAATTGTCATTATTTCTCTATGCATATGATTTTGAGTACAAACTTGTCCAAAATATATTCATCAATTGAAATTCAGATATCTAGTTAATATTGCCTTTTAAATAGGTTCTCATGATAATCCAACAGTAATACAATGGTGGACAAAGGAAGCATCATCACAAGAAAAACGTCATTTTATTGATTATATTCGTCGCCCTATTGAAGGTCAAAATGAA
>CAJNSZ010002736.1:0-13905 GCA_905329745.1 Rotaria sp. Silwood2
CAATAGAAATCAAGTTATAGGAAAAACGACTTTCTTAGGGTAAATCAAGGCGAAGAGTTCAAATCTGAGCTGTATTCATCTCCAAACCCTATTGGTTGAGAGTAGCCAATAGAAATCAAGTATTTTATAGAAAAGATTTGCCAGGATAATTTTGATGTCCCCACATTCTAGGATGACTCATCTGTCTCATTCACTTTTTGAAGTACACATAACTCTCGGATTTAAATCCGAGGTTTTCGCATTTATTTTGAGTTTTTTTTTTGGAAAATTGATCAAGTTATTATTTTGAAAAATAATGAATATCATTATTTGTGACTTGATTAATGTATATCATAGTGTGTAAGATCTGCTGTTGACATCATAGATATGTAAAACACACTTATTTGTCAATCAGTTCAATGATTATAATAATAAGAATAAATTAAGAAAAGTGAATTAGAAAAAAATAAAAAAAATAATGAGCGAATAGGAACAATGAAAACAAAAAATAGGGCGCTCGTCAGAAAACGAAAAATAAAAAATTCTTTATTTTGCACCTTCTGTATTTCGTATTAATATAACGAAGCTGAAGAACATATGTGATTTCCACATTTCAGCCCCAAAGAGGCTGCGCTAACAAGCTTTTCTCTTTTACACTGACGTATCATCAGCATCCTGTTTAGTACCGGTAGACTAGTTTTGGCTAGTAGACCGGTCAGATCAACTTTTTCCGGTAAATCGGTTTTGGTCGACAAACCGGTTTGGACCGGTCGGACCGGTTTTTACTGGTAGACCGGTTCCATCTCTGGCCGGAGATACATTAAAATGAAGTTTCACTGTAAGAATCGACCCAGACCAAACAAGCAGACAGTAAGATCTTACATGATCGTACATCTGATCTTGCATGATCTTGCAGAAACAGACGAAAAATCCCCAGGTCAAAAAAGCAGACGTCAGATCTTACAGACCCAAACGAAATCGCATGAAAATCGTACAAAAAAACGCGGTCTCAGAAATCTTACATGAGATCTTACCACCACATGAAACTTCCGATAATCTTAGAGTAATATCGTACATGACAGCAAGATCTTTCAAGAATCTTAAAGTACGATCTTATGTAAGATTTCTGAGACTGCGTTTTTTGTACGGTTTTCATGGGATCTTACAAGATCATAGAAGATCAGAGTTATGATCTGATAAGATCTTAGGCTCTGATTTCTCGACCTGGATCGTATGAAAATCATGACCTCAGAATTCTTACATTAAGCCGTACCTTAAGATTGTTGACAGATCTTGCTGTTCTGTAAGATATTATTGTAAAATTATACAAAATCTTGTATCACAATAAGATCTTGTAAGAATCTTATAGTCCGATTTGATGTAAGATTTCAGAGACCACGATTTTTTGTACGATTTCACTTGATCGTACAAGACTTGATGTCTGATATTTTGACCTGGGGATGTATCATTGGTAAGCCAGTTTTACCGATAGACCGGTAAAACCGGTCTACCGGCCGGTCCGGTCCGATCTAATTTGATTAGACCGGTACCGATACCAGTCTGAAAACAACTAGACGGGTTCCATTTATGGGATGGGATGGGCTAGCCCCTCCCACTTTTCCGATATGTCTGCGAAAATTTTCTGGTTAACTGTCTGTCAAATATTTCAAGCAATCTTCGACTTGTGGCACATTCAGCAAACAGTCTTGATTAGCAAATATATCAGACAGCGTAGGCCTGGTAAATCAGACAGACAGTCAATAACTTCTGTCACGCCCAGCAAAATCGGCTGGCTATCTATGGTATTCGCTGAATCTGTCAAATAGACTTTAGTTTCATTATTTCTAACAGACAATACATGACTAGCAAGTCTGGCAGATAGTGTTTGGCTTCTGTCGGAACTTACAGTCTGTCTGTGGTTTCTGCTGCATCCGACACACAGTCTGCGGTTCTATCAGATCTAGCAAATAGTATAGGCTTGGCAAATCTGGCAGAAAATCTGTGACCTCTGCTAGGTCTAGTAAGCAGTCTAGGTCTCGCAAATCTCGCGCACAGTCTGTAACCTCGACGAAACTCACAGACACAATAGAGCTTGCATCGAATATGAAACGAAGCTTTAGTAAACCTTGCCTCCTCTTACGGCAAGCTCAGTTATCTTTCTGTGAAACAAGATCACAGTCGAGTGCGATTTTTAAAATTAAGCTTAACAAGCGTTTCACTAACGACTAACCGTCATAAGTGTAGCCGCCTTCAGCGGCAACAATATTGAGAAACGCCTCTACATTGAATATGAAAGACCTTTTTCGGAAGTTTTAAAGGAAAGTATAACTCTTAGCTATCTGCGAAAAATGTTCGCTTCCTGAGACATTGAGTTTGATTCTGTACTAGTCAGTGAAGTTTGCCGAAGTTTACATTTCGTACGAAATTAAATTCCGAGCAAAAAGAATTTTGCCCAATTTTGACATTGGAAAAATTATTATATCACCTCTGCTTAAGGCCCCCCTCCCCCTAAAAAAAAGTCAATTTTCGTCAAAAATTCCGAAATTGAGATAAATACATGGGGAGATAGTCCGTCATCTGCTCTTTCATAAACGATAATTTGTTTTTCTCGTTACTTCATTTTTTCCAAAAAATTTTCACGATTTCCGTCAACCCCTATTCGAAAAACCAGCTGTTTTTTTGCTTTTTCTCAGTTTCCACTTTCTCAAAAAGGCATCCCAAATTTCTCCTTCTCGATTCGTTCAATGTATTAAATTTTGTTTGTTTGTTTGAAAGAGCATCTCAAGGCGCAGGGCATGACTGTGCCCTTTTTTTTCGAATTAAGCCTTTGTTTGGTTAATATACAGCCATTTATATGATTTTGCTACCATATTTTGATACTTTTTTGAGTCATTGAACTTGTGATCCATTTTTTGCGCTTAAAAAGGACTGTTTAAAAAAAGCGGCCTCGTCATGCCCTGCGCCTTGAGATGCTCTTTCCAACAAAAAAAAAATATTAATATGTTGACTGAATCAAGACCGAAAAATTTGGGATGCCCAAAGAGTCATTTCTGACCCTTTTTTGGTTCATATCTCCCTGAAACCTGAAGATTTTTGGCTAAAATTTTTATGGTAGTCTTCTGTTTCCAACCCCAACATATCCTGAAAGTTTCATCTAATTCGGACGTTGCTGGGCTGAAATAGATTTTTGAGGGGGGGGGGGGCTTAAAATAATTCTTAACCTTTTGCCCTCGCCCCTTTCATCTTCCCCATTTGACTTTTCAGCAATGTCTGGGAAAAATTTTACATACTGTCTGCGAAAAAAATTTAGCCCATACCACTTCGAAAAACTATCGAGAGCCTTGCATGTGATACTCAAATTATTTTCCAGCACATAAATGCAAGACACAACAAAAAGTATATAGAACGATACAGAATTTCAAGTTCTGTCATATTTATATACTTACTTTTCCAAAAGATATATTTCTAGAGTAGTTAAAAGTTGAAAAAAACTAATTTTGATCATAATGGCAAAACAACGTCTGAGGGAATGTGAGGATGAGTGTGCCTTCATTACGCTCAATTTATTTTGATAATGCATAAGTGCAAACTAAAACATGAATATACAAGGTAATCGAAAGCTCTAATCGCTGTCAAAATATGTTTTTATAGTGATGATTTATTTGAAATAAAGACTAAATCTATTTATTTCCGGGAGGGATACATGCTTTTTCGACTTTCTCTTAATAAGAAAAAACTTTGTAAGCGTATCCTTCTTTGTGATCGAACAAACATAGGTGATTTCATCAGCGTGAATATTGTCTTTGATTTGGTTTACATTCCACGTTCCTTCGGGTTTGAACAATAGGAACAGATACACTAACTTTGTTCGACAAAAATGTATATCGATAGTTCATGCATAAAAATTTTCTTTGGAAGAAATACAGAACTTCCAGATAATATTCATATTAGATGTTTTAGATTAACACTAGGGCATGATCTCAGTGCAAAAGGCAGTCTCTTCCGTATGCAATTAGGGACAAGATTGACAATTTTCAGAAGCTACACACTGACTGTCTCTGCAATAAACACTAGCTACGTTTTCAAAAAGTTGATCAAACAGATAACCCATTCCTTAGCTTACTTGAGAGACACAGTTTCGAAAGCAATGGTATAACCATTTTGAAAATAGTTGTGGAGAAAAATTCCTACATTATCAGGAGGCACCTTAAGACTTGCGTTGGACATTAAAATGGAAAGTGGATACGCTATATCCCAGATCCTCAGAGAGTATTCTACGCGTGAGATACACTGTAAAAAATAGAATGCCTATATGAATTCGTACAGGATATTCTAGGAATGCCCATAAGAATTCAGCGATGAATTTCTACTTTCTTGAAAATAGAATATTCATATTCAAGTTCCGATTTTAAGCTGGAAATAATATTGAATTTCTATTATTTAGAAAATGGTAGATTTTCTAAATAACAGAAATTCTATAAATGAATTATAAAGTTTGAAAATGCTTTAACTTATTTAAAGTCGATTTTCTACAAAATTGAATTCAAAAAAAATTACAGTGTAGAGATGCATCCAATATTTCATCTTTAAGTCCACAATTTACATTCAATACTTCGAAGTAGTGATGCTCCGCATAATAACCGAAATATTTTTCTGCAAGCTTGAATAGAATGATTTCTGGACTTTTTCAACCTTTACAAAATACACTACTTGGCTTTTGACTTTTATTCGGATGACCATTGGTAAGGCACATAATTAGTCATATTACTCGAAACATCAGAAAACAAGACAATTCGTAAATAAATATTTTTTCATTATGACCTCATTTTGGTTTTAAAGTTTCGCTACAAACACAGTTCATTAAGCTCTGTCGACTGAAATTCATGAAATTCCTCAATGCTGTTGAAGCAGTTTACCATTGTAACATACTTCGTCCTCTGTTCTTTGTCCCATCGTATCCGTTTCAAATGAAAAGTCACAGTACAGTTCGAATTTGGATTCTGCTCACTTCATCTTGTACCTGGTATCAGGTCATTATATTTTCCTGACGTCACTAAGACTACTCTTCGAAAGAGGGAATGTCTGTGTAAGTGTGCATATTCTCTTTACTCACACCCACATAAATATCCACAGCCACAGCCTCACCTCATTCTTCGTATCGATTGTGTGCGATTAGGAAAGAATTAATGCAGTTATTTTTTCTCGTGTTGCTAATCGACATTCGCACAAATCACGAACAAATATTGCGAATTTCTTGACGGTCATTTTTACTACAAAATCTACTTCTAACGAGAAACCATTAGCCGACCAATCGCGCTACAAAAAACATTAGCAACGAGTGTGCATTAATACAGCAAGCTTTGCCATTGCTACCAATAATATCGAAGTCTTCTACAATTAAATTTTCAGATCACCTACGAACAAAACTTCATCTGTTCTGCTTGCACTAAAACTACGTATCCTATTCTTGAAGTAGTTTCCAAAATCACCAAGCAAGCTCCTGTTTAACTAACACAATCACAATGATACCGTATGTATCTCCTTTATTCCTTTCAACTTGCACATAGACTTGTTCTCGTAGATTTCACAAAATCTTGTTAGTAGCATTGCCTTTTGGCATCCTGGCCGCCGTACTCGTCCCAAGTATTTATTTCAGCCGACAGAGCAAGCATCCGGATCAGACTTCAGGTATCCTCCATCCAACATCCTTTGCATCTGACATCCCTATTCATTCTATCTCTGTCTCTCTTTCAAAGCCTCAATCCCAATGACAACAACAATCGTGACTACGACAACTCCTGGCATCGCAACCAGCCGCGCAACCGTAACAAGTAGCTTCGAAACGTACACAGAGATCGCAGCAATAACCACCACGACGATTAAGATGACTAGCACAACAACCTCAGCCATAATTTCCACTACAAGTAGTATGACACGCAACGCCACAGCTACGATGGGTAGTAGCACAACCTCAACGACAGGTACCACAACCTTGACTGCGATCAACACGACGACAACCAAACCCATAACTGCGACTACCACCAGTACAACATTCATTGTCACAACCTTGACTGACAGTCGCACCACAACCAGTGTCACAACAACGACAACAATCACAGCAACCACAGTCATAACTTTCACTACAAGTAGCACAACAATTCCAGCGGCAACCTCGACCACATCAATCACAACAACCGCAGCCATAATCTCGACCACAACAACCCGCGCGACAACCACGACAACAGTCACAACAACCACAGCCATAACCTCGACCACAACAACCACAGCCATAACCTCCACTACAACAACCGCAGCCATAATCTCGACCACAACAACCCGCGCGACAACCACGACAACAGTCACAACAACCGCAGCCATAACTTCGACTGCAACAACCACAGCCATAACCTCGACTACAACAACCACAGCCATAGCCGCGACCACAACAACTACAATCACAGCCATAACCTCGACCACAACCACCGCGGCCATAACCTCGACTACAACAATCACAGCCATAGCCGCAACCACAACAACCAGCGCGACAACTACGACAACAATTACAACGACCACAGACGTAACTTCGACCACAAGTACCACAACAAACACAGACGTGACCTCGACCACAACAACCACAGACGTAACTTCGACCACAAGTACCACAACAAACACAGACGTGACCTCGACCACAACAACCACAGCCGAAACCTCAAGCACAGGTAGCGCTACAACTAGTGATGCAGCTACGACGTCTAGCACAGCAGCTGGCGTCACAACCACGACGTTCATCACCCAGTCAGACAACCGACGAAAAATAACGTGTATAAACGCGTGGAAATATTAACGAAAAAATAATCGTAAAAAGCGCATATTTCCACTTTTTTTTGTTCAAATGTATCCACGCGTTTAACTTCGTTAAGAAATTTAACCCGCTTTGAACGCGTTAAATTTTTTAACGAACCTACACGCGTCAACGAATTTGAACGAAAGAAAAAAGTGGAAATGTGCGCTTTTTACGATTATTTTTTCGTTAAAATTTCCACGCGTTTATACGCGTTACTTTTCGTTGGTTGCCTGACTGGGATTTAAGCGATAGTTTCGATGAGTTCTTAGTTGTTTTAATTATGTTACCACCTTATAACAATAACTTCTTGGTTAATTTTGGTCCATGGAACTGTGCAAAAAATTTAATGCTCAAAAAGTTTTGGGCATCTTATACAATTTCATAGACTGAAGATTAACTGAGAAGCCATTGTTATAAAGTGGTAAAACAATTGAAACAACTAAGAACTCATCGAAAATATCCCTCAAGTAACGTCGATATATGGAATTTGATTACTCTCTTTTGGGATACTTTCATTTAAAAAATAATACACTTTCGAATCGGAAACGTTACGCGAAAAAAGAATTATTTTACCGTTACTATCTCGCCCAACTACTATTTTGTATGGACATAACAAATATTAAGATTATTTCGTAAGTTTTAAGCCCTTTTTAATTTCTTGTTTACACTTTTCGAAGACATAAAATGGAACAGACATCCAAGATGTAAATTTAAGAGCATAATCTAGACTGTCATTTAAATTTGATTGCACCAAATTGATATGTGTTAAAGAAGAACATTATTAGAAAACATATTAAAATATGTTTATCAAATGCGTTAACCAATCTGTTTCGATTAATAATAACAGAATCATCTGTCGTTGCGAATCGTTTTTGTTATTCTGCTATTTTAAAATGCAATTCTAAATTTGTTGTGAACATGGTTTTTTACATAGCTGAGATAAAAGTATAATAGAAAAAATACAATGTAAATTCGATAAACATTTTTCAACATGTTGTCTAATGGTTCACTCTCTTAATATTGACGTCAGATGAGTTAAATGAGTTTTGTATGATAGATTAGATCTTATTCTTGAACATACATTTTCTATATCTGTTCAATTTTATATAATTGAAGAATATTAAAAAAAAACAAAAAAAAATGCACAATTTATTAAGCACTACACATATACTCAAAACTTACAAATGATATCTTGGTATGGCTATTCGCCTCTTTCTGATATATGCCGACCTTAAAGAAAAACTAAAGAAATAAAAAAAAATTTTTTTTCTGCACGATAAATAGAAAAACGAAACGCTAAGTTGTTTGTCAAAGTTCACTCCTTCACGTTTAACTGTATTACCTAGAGCAGAATAAAAGATTTCTATGCATGTTACTAAAAATGTAAAGTGTGACTCGTATTAAGACATGCATTTCGAATTATCGATCTATCAACTATTATATTAGCGTTTAGCTGACTATGAGAAAGAAACGTAACCGACTACGAAAAAGTTTATAATGCTCCAGACTTCCATAGAAACGAAAAGCTAAAAGAATCGATTCCAAATAGAAGGGAAATAAAAAAGACAAATTACTGCGCAAAGAATAGAAAGATAAATTTACATTGATTTGTTCCACTTAATTGAAAAAACTACTACATTTCAATACGATAAACAAGAATGTCGCACGCTTGCCCGCATTACGACCGATATAGCGTATAAGAATTTCCAGCAGTGATTACGACTTTTTTTCTAGCTTTAAACAATTTCAGTGTTATTCTATCTCGATTCGAATTATTTCTCAGAAAGAATTCAAATGAATCGACAAAGAAAAACAGCTTAAGAATATATTTCACTAAAACAAAATCTGCATCGCCATCTATATATAAAAAGAAATTATCTTTCCTACATAAAAAATAAGTATTGCAGTTATACTAGCCACTTCTTGTAGATTAAGAGTACTTTTATTTTATAAAAATGTTGTCTTCTATATCTTTTACAATAGCATATTGATTAAAACGTATTAATACGAGTTAAACATCAAAAGACAGAAAATTGTATTTAACGCAAAATGGCTAAAAACGCATTTAGTCAGTTAAAGTTCTTGCTTTTAAACGGGTTTGACTTTATGAACGCGTTAAAATCAATAGAATTTAGCAGTAAACCGAGTAAAAATGCATATATTATAAAGCTCCCCTTCCTCAAAAATTGATCTCAGACCAAGAACATTCGAATTGCATGGAACTTTCAAGATATATGTTGGGACTGGTGTGGGAAGGCTATAGGAAAATTCTCAGTCCTATATCATGACGTTTGACAGAGGTATTCATCAAACAAGGACCCAATAATAGCTCATGTGGTCTCAAAGAATTCTCTATGGGTCTTCATTCTATACATTTAAATTTTCTTTTCTTTGAAAGCTCGTGTTTAGGACTAGGGACTATCGTGGCCCTTTTTTTAAATTCTTACTTTTTAAGTGAAGAAAAGGGATGACCAGTTCAATGACTAAACAAACCCCTAAAAACTGATGTTGTTTCAATTGAGATGTTTTCTTATATGATAATAAAAAAGCTTGTTTAAAAAAAAGGACCATGAGAGTCGCTGGTCCTAAGCACTTGCTTTCAAACAAAAAAAGTTGTTGGTTACAATGAAGCTCCTTTGAGAATTCTTGGAGATATGATCGAAAACCCATAAAATAAGAAAAAAAAAAGATTTTTCTTTTTTTTTCAAAAACGGCTTATTTTTCGAATACGGGGTGACAGAAATCTTTAAAAGTTTTTGGAAAAAGCGGAGTACTGAGCTAAGATTTTTGTCGTTTATAAGAGATCAGATCATGGGGTATCTTTTCCTGCATTCATCTTAATTTCGAGCATTATGACGAAAAATGACTTTTTTGAGGGAAGCCTTAAGAAAACATTTACGCACTATAACGGATTCATTGATGCTTAATGCGTTAATACGCGTTAAAAAATCGTTCACACGGCATTTTTACGAAATTGTAACGCGTTCCAGCGCGATTTTTGAGAGACTTGGCTAATTGGGTTATTGAACTAAAGCTTCTGAATTTAGACTAATCTCAAGAGACGAATTCGTTTAAATGCATTTAATTGCTTCAAAAAATAACAAGGAATAACGATTGATTATTGAACATAATAAAATCCGTTCGAAAAAATACGTGTAAAAGTATGTTTTTATTACTGAAATTTCTGCGTTATTACGCATTTAAGCATTCAACGGAATAAAACTCGTAAAATTTACGGTATGAATGAGTAAAAACGCCTAAATTGATGATAATTTTATGCGTTTTAACACGTTAGATATCTCTCACGCGTTTTAATTCGTTAAAAAAATCGTTAAAACGGCGTTTTAACGAAATTTTAACACGTTTTGACGCGTTTTGTGAAGAGTCTTGTCTGACTGGGCAGCACAACGCAAACTACCACTATCACAACAACAACAACAATCACAACTATATTGATGTCTACAACAGGTAAAAGAAAAATAACTAGTTGGTTCACTGGATTTTCTTTTATACCTGAACGTGGTACTTACATTTGCTTTACTAGTAACTTGGTAACTTCGAACTGGAATATTTCACAGTAACTAAATAGCTCAAAAATTGCCCAGTTACAAATAATAAATAAGTTTCCTCTATTAGTTATTAGTAATTTAGTTTCTGTAAATTCCCTAATTCCTAATAACAATCTGACTTTCAAGTTACTAAACTACTAAAAACTTCGTAATTCAAAATTATTCATTGGCTGTCACTCGTTAACTAAAAGTTATCTGTTTAATGGTAACTTAGTGGCATGCAAGTGAGCTATTTGCGAGTAATTCAGTAACTTAGAGCTATTTAATTTCCAACGAAGAGAAAATTCTCAAATTAGCTATTGACTGGTAAATAGGAAAGTTTTAGGTTAATTGTTCACTTGTAACTAGGTAAACTTTAGGTTGCGTAAATTAAATCTAAGATGAATGTACCATTCCACTTCTGGCCATAATTACATGAAGTATGTCCTAGAAGCGTAAAGAGTTCAAAATTTCTAGCGATGCAGCTGAGGATCGCTTAAGTATATTTTGACGGTAGCAATATACTGCCATCCATGAATCTCGATAACAAGCTTTTCGTTATTTTTGGATCCTATGACTAAATGGTTGCTTTTCAACAAATTACTATTCATATTTTTTCTCGCGGCACTGTTTATTTATGAACATTTTCGGCCGAAAGTTCTCTTGCTGCGAGATTCGTATTTGCTGTTGGTCATAGTATACCATGCTAGTGAATGTACTGAGTTAAGGGTACCCAAAAAAGTACTCTGCTACTAGTATGTCACAGAATCTGTTGGGTACTAAAGTACCTTATCGGGTACTCTGGTACAAAATATTCAGTAAATGGGTACTTGAAGATACTGATCAGATACTCAATTTGGTACTATTGTACAGTATTTTTAGGTACCCTGTTACCAAAATTTCAGTATGTTCAGGATCGAACCTGACCTTTGACTTTTTTCATTTTTGTTTCTCTCAAAGCGATTTACTACATTTTTTTCGATTTTATTCAATTTAATTTTTTCAATTCAGAAAACCAAGCAGATCGAATGCCGGGATCTGACCGGACTTGAGTTGGTCAGGTGTTCATTAGACCACTTCAGAGTAGTCCACTCTTAATCTACGATCAAGATCGGCATGTTCTCGACTAAGAGATAGTCAAGAAATAATCTAGAAAAAAATTAGTAGGAAAATAGATTAGTTTCTTATGCTTTGCCGAGTTGTTTATATGGAGCGGTGCGTGAAATAGAAAACGGTGAATGAACAGTTGCTACGCAGAACGCGACAAATGTAGGGTACCCACTAAAGTTTCCCTCAGTAAAATTATAGATGCAGGTACCCATACAAGTACTTGTTCAGTGAGCGTACTTTTATGGGTACCCCATGCAGTACCTACATCAGTATAATTACTGAGAATTTTCGAAGTACCCAAATTGGGTACCCTGCTACGACTTTCTCAGTATATGGAGTACCCTGAACTCAGTACTTTCTCTAGGGCAGTGAGCATTGTGATAATATTTTGAAATTATTACAGAGGATTACGATAAAATAACAAGCAAGCAAACAGGCCATCATATATGAACGAGAAAGTCATGAAAATTAGGGATCGTTCTTTGACAAAATGTTTCACTTTTTTGGATTTTTCAGAGAAAGAAATAATCATGGTAGAGAATGTTTCGCTCGATACCAAAGCAAACTGACTTTTAGAGTCGATTATGTTTAGACACGTAACAAGAAATAGAAAAGTAATCCAACCCAGATACATCCTTACACGCAGAAACTGTCTGTATTCAGAAACTAAGCTATTTCCTTTGCTGACTAATGGTTTTCGATATCAAGAAATTGTAAACGCTCGAACGCGACGCAGAGAACTCATCTTAATTTCGAATAGTTCCGTTGGAGTTGTTCATGGTTCTCAACCATTGTGATATGTCTTGTGACCATGTGTTTTACTTAGGGCAATCCAAAAGTAGTGGCAGTAGTACTTTAATTCCTTATAGAAAGCTTAAAGAAACTTTCTCTCTACATAGTCTGATAGAGGAAAGAATGCTCTATTTCTCTATGCTATTTGATCATACTTCAACTAATATCATAATAATAAAATTTTGATAAGATCTGTTTTGTTCGCATGCATCACGGTTACATGATTGCTAGTGAGTGTTTTTTGAATAACTTTTGATGGGCACCTCATGGAAAAGTACAGTTTTCACCATTGGAAAGAGGAGATGAAGATGCATCGAATCGTATATTACAGATTTTTCTAATATTGATTTTTGAAGTATTTTTATTCAATTTTCTAACTGTCTCAAAAGTTTTTTTTTTACGAGAATAGAAAAAAGCAGAAAAAGTGAGCTTTTTTCACAGGCTTTGCTAGAAAATGGTATTAGAGGCTCGACTACATTTCATATTATTCATCTCAACCTTAGGCACTTTCCAGATGTTCGATTAGTGGTTTGAATTTATACTTGATAATTGAAACTCCACCATAAACAATTCGCTAGATAGGTTTGTTCTTAAAAAGCTCGATAGAAAACCTTACAAAAAACAGATCAAGAAACCATGGAATATACGCTTCGATGCGTTTTCATCTCCTCTTTCCAATGGTGAAAACCACAGTTCTCTATCTTGTTTTTATCAAAAGTTATTTAAAAAATACTCATTCGTATTTTTAAAAAATGAGTATCGTTATAACCAGCACATAGGATAACGGCACAGATCTTGTCGAAATTTTATTATTATGATATTAGTTGAAGTATGATCAAATAGCATAGAAAAATAGAGTATTCTTGCTTCTATCAGACTACGTAGATAGAAAGTTTCTTGAAGCTTGTTATAAGGAATTGAAGTGCTACTGCCACTACTTTTGGATTGCCCTAAGTACTATGATATTATCTATCCACTTTCTGCTCTTTAGAAAAACAACAGAACTTGATGGGATGTTTTATTTGAGACGAAGTCTAAGGGAAAAAAAAGAATTAGAAAACCGCTTTAATACATTAAATCAACGTCTAGAGCTAGAAAGCACAACTTTTGTCACGATAATATAATCCAATGAGTATGATACTAAACCATGATATTTGTTTTTTACTAAGGAACAAATCAGCGAGCGGATACAGATGCGGGTGTGAGTTTCGATATAAATGAAGAGAAGACTCATGCACATTGACATCCACACCAATAACCCATGAAGATCATAACTATTATCCATTCCAAAATAAAAGAAGGTTGAGTAGTTTAGGAATAGTTGTTGATATGAACAAAATAGAGATCTACGATTTTCATCATTTAAAATAGTAGATGAAATCGCATCGATTCGTAAAGATCATTTTTTCTGACCAGTTTTTTCCGAGTCTCTCATGAAGATTTCTAAAAAAATTGATGCTTCTAAATAGGTCTTCAGAGTGAATTTTTCGTCAAAGAATCAGAAAAAAATCTTGTTAGCGCAGCCTCTTTGAGGCTGAAATGTGAAACTCACATATATTCTTTAGTCTTATTAAAGTACTACAAAATAGATGAAGTGAAAAATCCTTCATAGATTATACTTGCATTCGAAGA
>CAJNSZ010002737.1:0-13902 GCA_905329745.1 Rotaria sp. Silwood2
AATGTGCTTGTCAAGTGCTCATGGCGTACCACAAAGTTACGAAAAAAACCGCCCGGGATGTCAAAGAATAGTCATAGAAGAGTTATTGAAAAATTCTAAAAAATGAGCCCTTCTCAATAGGAAACCTACCCAAATTCGCTTGGAAATCGCTTAAAAATTTTCACCATCTCAGATAAATTCTACCTAGTTTAAATTAGCATATGATTATCTACAGCCTACCATAGAAATATCCTGTCTAAAAAAGAAAAAAAAAGTTTTTCCAGAAAATTCTCCTAGGGGAGTATGGGAATTTTTCCAGAAAACCTTTTTTTTTCATTTTGAAAAGATATTTCGATGGTAGGTTGTAGCGGATCATATTCTGATTTACACTAGGTAGAATTTATGAGCCATTCCATATAAGCCACAACCGACTTCATAGAGATCCTGCTCAATCGATATCGTCAAATTTTGCTTAATTTAAGATATATTGTACAGGGAAGAGTTTTATGAATTTTGACTCAAGCCGATTCAAAAAATATTGATCCCTCGGTTTGTTATGAGCATTTTACGAAAAGGCTTAAGAATGACTCTATATACAAATGGGGGTCTTAATACAATGATATCTCACGAATGGCTCATCCAGATGAGCTGAAATTTTTCATTGCCACATATTTCAGTGAATTCTATTTACCATAAAGTTTTCGCTTTAAAATATTTAAAGCCATTGGAATTTTATGAAGCACTTAATATATGAGAAAAGGTCCATTTTCGGTAAGTTTGGGGCTTTATAACTTTTGATATGAATGACATATAGGTCTGAAATTTCCATTGTTGATATGACACTGAGAGATGTATATATCCTGAAAATTTCAGCTATCCATACCGTTCCATTTGCTCAGGGTAGCCCCATGAACAACGAAATTTTGATAAATGTGGGGACTTTCAGGATAGGTTTTCAGCCAAGAAATGGATTGCCTGGGGTGTTGGTTATTAGAACTTGAAAGTACTCTCTTTGGGCTACAATTCTGTAAAAAAAATACCGTGGGATGTACAAGAATGGTCCCAGGGCACTTATTGCAAAACAGGAGAAAATTAGTCTTTTTTATAGGAAATGTACCCGAGTGCACTTCAAAATTCTTCCTAGGATTCTACTATGTGATATAAATTTTATGTAGTCAAAATCAGCATTTAATTCTGAAATACCCTGTATCAAAATATGCTTCCAAAATTAAAAAAATAATTTTTACAAGAGATCCCCGTACGTCCCCCCCCCCCCCGGGGAACTTTGCGACGAAAATTGCCTTTTTACTTGTGATGGGTTTNAACTTCCAACAAAAGACCCCCCTCCCCCCCCCCCCCCCCCAGGGGAATTTTCCGAAAAAAATTGTTTTTGGACTTTGTAAGGATATTTCGGTACAGGGTAATAGAGAATTGAATGCTGATTTTTACCAGATAAAATTTATCTTATATAAAAGGACACTGCGAGTAATATCGAAGTGCACTTGAGTAGATTTCCCATAGAAAAGGCTCATTTTTTTCGTATTTTGCAATGAGTGCCTTGGGGCCGTTCTTGGAGATCCCACGTGTGAGCTTTCTCTTTGAAATTACCTGTACCTCGTCTGCAGAGGTTAAGAGAAACTGCCCAATATTAAATATATTTGAATAGAAAGAAAAAAACTACACAATGAAACAAAGAACTACGTGAAAAAAAAAGAATCGTGGCTCTAAAAAAAACACACATGTATATATAACACATAACTCCACCATAGAGACCGAAATCCAGCGGCTTCTGTGCCGGTCGCAAGTCCGGATAAAGGAGGAGCGTTTGACGGAAGGGGTGCAGATACCGCCGTCTGTAAAAATAACAAGACGACAGAAACCAACCATGAACGACTTCAACACGAAACCATACCGGCTCGGACGGCGCCCGGGTGAACAAGGTCCGCGTCCTCTGTCGAGTGACCAGGGCAGAGTCGAAAAATTGACGACTGGAAAGAATTCATATACGACAAAAAACACACAAGCTAAAACTTGCCAAAAATACTCTGACAGTAGGAACATGGAATGTGCAGACACTATGGACTGCTGGCAAGCTAGAATTACTTAGAAATGAAATGAAACGTTTCAGATATGACATAATTGGTATTTCCGAAGTGCGATGGACACGAAAAGGTGAAACACCGAATGGAGATTTCATCTGGTCAGGAGAAGAATCCTCACATATGAGGGGTGTGGGGTTCTTACTAAGCACACAAACTAAAAAGGCATTAATAGGATACAATCCAACTAGCTCACGAATAATTTCGGCACGATTCGATGCAACACCATTTAAAATTTCAGTAATACACGTATATGCACCAACCTCTTCATCTTCAGAAGAAGATATTGAGGAAGCATTAACAAAGACAGACAAAAAGGATATACTTATTCTGACAGGAGATTGGAACGCTAAATTTGGTAATGACAATACCGATTGGAAATCCGTGATGGGAAAATATGGATATGGCGATAGAAACGAACGCGGAGAACGCCTCCTAGAATTTGCGACAGTGCACGATCTCTATGTATGTAATACAAAATTTCAATATAAACCAAATCGAAAATGGACCTGGGCATCACCAGATGGCATTCATAAGAACATGATTGACTTGATTTTCATCCAGCGAAGATGGCAGACCTCAGTCATCAACTGCCGAACATTTCAGAGTCCAGACATAAGCTCAGATCACTCACTACTGTTGTGCAATATCAACTTGAAACTTAAGAAACCGCACAATAAACCACAGAAATGCTGCAGAGTTGATGTGAACCGACTGAGAGATGAGAAAATAAAGCAAGCATACAGCGCTGCTCTAACGAAACAAATGAAAGATATAGAGCCAACATGTAATTTGGAAGAATATGCCAAAAAAATAGAACAGGCAATCAAAATTACAGTAGAGACAACTGTACCTGCAAAAAGAACAACCAAAAAACCATGGATTTCTGAAGAGACACTAAAACTAGCTGACGAAAAACGCAGACCAAAACAACTAAGAAACGTTTCCCTAGAATATACACATCAATATAAAGGCCTATGTAGGAAAGTTAAGAGATCAGCAAGACAGGACAAAGAACATTGGATACAAGACCAATGCGAGCAAGCTGAAGAAGGTCTAAATATTGGAAATACAAGAGAAGCATATGGCCTCATAAAAATTTTAAGAAAAAAATTTGTAACTCGTTTCGATGTCATACGAAATCAAGAGGGAACAATGTTACAGACAAATAACGATATCAAACGAAGGTGGACACAGTATTGCAGCAGTCTGTATAAAGATCCTGGAGGCGGAGACGGGATGGTAAAAGAACTTGAACGCATTGCGCCTCCCGAAAACGAAGATCTTCAGGATATATTGTAGAAAGAGGTACAAGCAGCGATAAATTCATTGAAAAGAAATAAAAGTCCAGGATTAGACGGCGTAACAGCGGAAATGCTACAAGCTGGGGGCGAACCGCTATCACGACAAATTCACAAACTCTGTAACAAAGCATGGCATGAAGGTAGGATTCCAGAAGAATGGGGAAAATCTATATTGGTACCTATACCAAAGAAAGGTGACCTCAGTAATTGCTCAAACTACCGAACGATCTCTCTTATTAATCATACAGGAAAAGTACTCCTAATAGTACTGCTAAATAGATTAAAAAAGCATCTGGATCCATACCTCTCAGAAGAGCAGGCAGGGTTCAGAAATGACAGGAGTACCGTACATCAAATATTAACGCTTAGACTATTGGCTGAAAAGGCAAAAAGACAGGGCAAGAAAATATACAACTGCTTTATAGATTTTCAAAAAGCATTCAATACGATCAAACATAAAATTATTTGGGCTATGCTAAAATCGTATGGTGTCGACATAAAGATGGTCACCCTGCTACAAAAGATCTACGAAAAGTCACAGTCAGCTGTTCGCGTTAGCAAAGATAATGGAGAGTGGTTTCGAACAGATGTAGGAACTAGACAAGGCGATCCTCTGTCACCACTCCTCTTCATCGCATATCTCGAGCGAGTAATGGACCAGGTGAGACAGAACACCTGCGGAATCAATATTAGCGGAATACTAATAAATAACCTGAGATTCGCCGACGATATTGACCTTATCGATGAAGACGTTAGCTCACTTCAAGACCAAATAGAGCTAACTAAAACAGCTGCTGAACAAGCTGGCCTAATCTTAAATATAAATAAAACCAAAACCATGATATTTGGAGACAGGAATATCGATAATAGCATACAAGTAGCAGGAAATACCATAGAAAACGTGGAAAAATTTGAATATCTAGGCAGTCTGCTGACATGGGATAATAACTGTTCAGAGGAAATAAAAAGGAGAATAGGAAAAGCGACAGGTGCAATGGCCTCTTTGAGACACATATGGAATAGCAAGAAACTGAAGCTAGAAAATAAACTTAGAATCTTAACCACATGTGTGTTCAGTGTCCTGTTATACGCGTCAGAGACATGGACCCTAAAAGAAGCAGACAGGAAAAAACTATTGGCATTCGAAATGAAATGTTACCGACGGGTTCCAAGAATTAATTGGCAAGATATGGTACGAAACGAAGATATCAGGAAAAAGATATCAAAGAAAGAGACCATAATAGACATCATCAAGAAGAGGAAACTAAGATTATTTGGCCACATCTGCAGAATGGACGATGGTAGACTAATAAAACATCTCATATTTGGTAAAATGGACGGAAAATCTCGAAGAGAACGTCCATGCAGAGAATGGCTAGATGACATAACAGAATGGTGTCAGCTCAGTGGACATGACCTGTTCCACCTTGCGCAAGATCGGCGGGCATGGAAAAATCTGATCCCGTAAATGTTTGGCTCCAGTGGGCGCTAAGCCTAAGGGACATAATGATGATGATCCACAACATTCATCATATCTGACGTAAACTATTCTTTAGCATTATTTTAGTAATTCTGACTTTTCCCAGAATAGTCCTTGCCATGTTCTTGTAGAAGATCAGCAAACTTTATGAACTTCTTATTCACAGATAAGTTTATATCATTTTTTTTCGTGTTCTCAAGATATTCTGTGAGGTCCTCCTGAAAAATAACTAACCTATTTTCGTCGGTCAACTTAACATTATCCGGCCTTAGCTGACCTGTCTTTGCCATGCTTCGACGACATTTTAAATGTATACCAACTTTGGCACATAAGAAATGATGATTCGTTCCGGTGCCACTAGTTGTACCTCGATGGGCGCGCACATTGTGAATACTACTGCGAAATTCACAACTAACTAGTACATAATCTAACATTTGCCATTGTTTGATTTTCAAATGCATCTATGTTGTTTTATACACTGATTTATGTGGAAAGAACGTATTGACGACAACGAATTCATGGAACAAACAAAATTCGACCAGTTGTCGACCTTTTTTAGTCTGCGTGTTGACTAAATGTTTACCGACAGCGTTTAGTACTGCACTAGCCTACTTCAGCTTTATCAATAGGAGATTGAGAAACTTCATAAAACTCATTGCAGGTTTCAATGTCAGTTTTTAGACGATTCGAAGGACTTACAGCTACGTCGGCGACTATGACAGCAATTGATGTGACATGGCATACAATATGAACCGTTACTATTCTCGACTTAATTCTTTCTCAATTAGGACCCTAAATTCTTCTAAGCGCAAGTTGCCCTCGGATTTAGGCACACAGCAACGCCATGAGCAGGTCTCGAACCTTGTTGACCCTGTGTTCCCGAATAGATTTGTGTGTAACCACTCACTAAACAAACATTTGAATCTGATATATTGATTTCAGCTAGTGCTGCAACTTCGATTTGGTATCGTTGTAACTATCGAACAATCAGTACAAGTTTAGTGGCACAATAACAGAATTTAGCATCCCATGGTTCAAAATGTGTTATTTTAACCGTATTAACAGTGGGTGTTTGATCTCCTTCCATAATCAGAGAATGCTTCCTATGCCACAAATGGATAACTGGCCCGACAGTGAGATACGGTGGCTTCTGAACCCTAACGAAAGCTGTCACAGTACAACATACAGTACTAGGCTCCTGAAAAATATACTAGCACTACTCAGTACGGAGAATAATTATGAGAGAGCACATGTTAAAAAGGATCCGATTGTACTGGTAGATATTGTTCGACTGCTTTTTTTTGTTTTTACCATTGAACCATCTAGATCAGATTATATGTCTATGAAACAAACTTCGATCAATGTTATTTTTTTTCAAACATTTATTCCATTTTAACATATTTCAGAATATGGAAGAGTATTTCTCCAACATTGCTTCACACATAGATTTTTTATGTGGCGTCCTCTATGCAAGTGTTGTTTTTTATTTCTCCCATTTTTGTTAGCTAATACCTCGATCAATGCAATTGATTTCAATATAGTCTATATGTTCGTTACGTTGCCAACGTTTTGGTTGCTAAATGCTTCCAGTAGAAGTAAGATATTTAAAATGCTTCCGATTCTGATGATTTCTGCTACACTTAAGTATCTCAAAAGTGGAAAGCAACATATCTCGCTTTTTAAAGAGACTTTTTGAACTAACGAAAAATTCATATAAAGTAGGCAATAAATCTCTGCAATTCATTTCACTCATATACTATTATTGTAAAGGTAAAATATTCGCCTTCTCTTCATTAAATATTTTGTTATTCATACTAGCATACATTATCATCTCTTTTCGAAATGAATCAAGTAACCAAAATAAGCCACTGTAGTTTTCACGACAGAAGTCTCAGTTATTTGAAAGAAACCATAAATGAATATCAATTATTTGCTCTCAATTGAGTCTCTGTAAACACCGTTCAATTATTCAATATACTCACTAATAAGCTACATCATAATCGAAAAATAATAATCCTGACATGTTTTTATATATACTTAAATAATAAAGAGTTGATGAATATTCTAGATATGAGCAACTCTCTATTATGCATTAATGATGTCTTATCAACAGAAATCTTACAAAAGATTTTTCTCTTATCTACTGAATCATTTAATCATGCTTTAAAACTATCGACAACATGTCGACTATGGCGACAACTCATTTTTAGCCCATTTATAATTGAGCATTTTTGGAAATTCAATGATGAGCATCGCAGAAAAAGTTTACTCCGATGGTGGAATTTTAATGTAAATGCCACTGATCAGAATAACCCATTTGTTAACTTCGCAACTACCGATTGTTTTCTGGGCAAATGCATATCTTTGACTTACGAAAATGAAAATTCTGAACAGTTAAATATTGATGAATCTCAATGTCTCATCGATAGGGGCAATGATTATACTGTAGCATTTTGGTTGCTTATCAGTGAAACGGGTAAATATTATTTTTCTTTTCAGAATTAATTTAGAAACAACTATTGGTGCCACAGTTAATTAAGTCATGCAAACATAGTATTGTTCATACCTAATCGAAACATAAATTAACAAATTTTATGACAATATAATTAGAACTTGACAGAATATAAATCTTAATGATTAAGTCCATTTTGTGAATAATTTCAATTAAAATAAACTGCTCTATTGTTCAATATGTAGCTAATGAACCTCGTTGTTTATTTATGGTGTGTGATGATGACTGGGATTATGCGCGTTCAGCTGGAGTGACTTTAGACGAAAGTAATTTTCTGTCAATAGTATTTGCATCAAACATCAGCGGACATATCGTCAAATCTAATGTTCAAATAAAACCAAACGAATGGTTTCACATCGTATTGGTACAAGAAAGAGAGTCAGGTAAAATCCCATGGAAGAACCTTATCTATGCTAATGATTGAAAGCTAATGATTTTTATAATATTATAGATGCACGAACTCCTCAACAGAATTTATGGATTAATGGTCAGCTTGAGTTAACTGTTGAAGTACCGATAGCTGCATACAGCAGCACAGCTACTGTTTCTCTCTTCTTATGGAAAAAATGGAAACGTTCTATAGCTGATATGTCAATATGGTCAAGATGTCTTTTACCAATAGAAATACGAGCAATCTATCAACAGAAGACATCAATTGACAAAGTGGATATAGCCAAATATATTTTTAGCCAGTCAAAATAATTAAACATTGATTCTTCACAACTTCATATTTTTGTAATAAAATCAATTTCTAATAAGTTGTTTATTGTGTGCTCACCTTCTATAGGTATGTCTATCACGATACTAATTTAGACTTTTGTGTATTTTTCGAAAAACTTGAAGCCAAAGTGATCTATCAAATTCGAACGTGTTTCGTTTGAAAGAGGATTTCTCGGTGCGTCGATCCATATAAAATTGTTGGGATTTAGTTCATGAACAAGTAGTGACTTATGATCACTTTGAAAGAGTTGACTATGGTTCTATGAAGATCAAATGAAATTTTTTAAGTAAGTTTTTATTGAATATAATATGTGTACCGTTTGTTTCAAAGCAACATAAATAAGATGCGAATGTACTTAGTAGACGAATATTAATATGTTATTTCGATTCGTTATGAAAAGGATTTCGTATGAGGCGCACTTGTTTTAAGTTTCTTTACAGTGACGAAACTCTTGACACTACATTAACTACGCGTTCTAATCTTTTGATTCATTCTGGTTCGCAGTTAAAAGTAAAAGGTTGTAGATGATTACGAAACAAAATCATAATTTAAAAAGTAACTAGATGTCGTCCAGGCACTTGTGTAAAAAGCATACAATGGTCTCTTTGGTGTCAATCTGAATTTTATAATAAAAACAAGTACGCAATTTCAAACTGAAACTGAGGTGTAAGGGGATCTTGAGAATTATAATTACTATCATCTATAATCTAAACGTACTCCTCTTTATTGGAACGAAGAGGAGACGCTATGGAATTACAAATGTCTGATCGATTTTGGGGATCTAAGGATCTGAAAGTTTTTAGTAGTCTTGACAGTCCTTATAGTTATATGATAATGTCTAGCATATAGACCATCTCATTTTATTGATGTTACGTTCAAAATGTGTTTGGAATGTTTATAATTATACGGTAGTCTTAAATACATGTTGGTATTTTGTTTATAGCTCAGTGATCTTTGATAGTTTTTCTAAAAATCGGATACATGAATACTTTCTAAATATTACCGTGAGTGTTTAGTGATACCGAATGTCACTAAAGTACGGTTTCTATGAAATGACATACAGTGCGAAATAGTTCGATGTAGAAAAAAGCCATCATGAATGGAAAACTACAGTTATCTAAACAATTTTTTGTACAGGAAATCAAATGATTTATTGGAAATCTGCCAGAATTTATAAAAATGTTTTTGAAAGAAACTTTTGTGCTTAGAATAAAATAGAGACAAATAGTTGACGATAGGTACTTTCTTAGTCGTAAAATAAACTTCATGAGATGTGTATTATAGGTTATTCGAATAATTATTTTACATTTTGTATGTGCTTAGTAAAGTCATGAGCTATATTTACGTATTATTTTATACCAACACAAAAGAGTCTGAACAAAAACTATCAATGTTTCCACATTCTAATAAACATTATAAAATGTAAGTAACTTAACAATATTCAACTATCTTAGCATCGACTTATTAGGATCTTGTCTGTTTGATGGAGAAAAAATTTTTAATATGAACTAGTAGTGCTCTCTTGTGCAAGAAAAACAGACACTTAACTTTAGCTAATACATAATATTAAAACGCTATTTTTCTACAAATTTAATTAGGCTTAAGATAGATTTATTATTATTCTAGTCTCATTCATGTTCAAACAAATCGAGACACTGTTTTGATCTTGTTAATAAAAACATGTATACAATTTTGAATAATGCAGATTTATCTGATTGGTTTGTTTTTGACTGTTAATTTAAAAATAAAAATAAATACTTTGTATGTATATTAGAGATGAGAGAAATATCAAGCATTCACTTAAAATGTGATTTTTCCTTGCGTTCTATAGTTCATCCACGGTGTCACCCTAAAAAGAATCATGTGTGTGAAGTAAAGAACAAAAGATTAAACCATATTTATTATGAATGATTGATATTTCTCTCATCTCAAACATACATGCCATGTGTTTTTTCTATTTTTACCTTGACAATCAAAAATAAATCAATTAGATAAATAATGATTATCCAAAAACAGTATGCATGTTTAATTTAGCAAGAACAAATCACTATTGCGATTTGTTTGAACATAAAAAAGACTAGAATATTAATAAATCAATCTTAAATCTAACTGAATTTATTGAAAATTAGTTTCTAAATATTAAGTATTAGCTAAAATTAAGTGTCTATTTTCTTGTGCAAGAGAGCACGCTAGTTCTGATAATAATAATAAATTTTTCTTCACAAAAAAGAAGTAAGATCCTAATAAACCGATACTAAAGTACTTGAATACTGATAAATTACTTTCATTTTTATAAGGTTTTTTAGAGTGTAGAAACATTAATAATTTTTGCACACATTCTTTGGCAAGGTTCCTATGCATCAACAATAAACAAAAGAGTAGACAAAAATCGTGCTTCTCCCTCCGTCACAGGAATAACTACGAACGTTCTAAGAATCAAGAAAAGTACAGGATGAGACGTGAAGCCCACGCTATCTGAGAATGGTTAATAGTAATATCTATTAGTACTATTTCTTGTTTAACATCGATCAACTATAAGTAATGATTCGTAATAATCAGATATTTTGTTTATTGTTTTCTTGTATTACTCGACTTATGAAATATCTTATCAATCAATATTGATTCTGGCACATGTATTGCTGAGTGAAATATAACATTAGCTATGACAACAGACAAAAAAAATGAATTTAAATTATTCAATATTCGAATGAAAATGAACACAAGAGAAAGAAACAAGAACTAATATTAAAAAAATAGAATATTAATCATAAAATTAGTACAATGAACAAAATGAGAAAGAAAAAGGAAACATGATTAGTAGTATCATTGATGATTGTAAAACAAAAAGATATAAACAGCAGAAAAAACTTTTTTTTTGTTTTTCCAAACACGCAAGAATGTGGCTATACAACTCATCAGTTTTATTGTATTGCACATATTTAATATTTGTTGGATTTGTTTTGCTTTTTTAGACGAGAATATTTTGTTCCATCAAACACTATTTTCATTTTTATACTGATGAGTAAATAAATATAATGAACACTATTCATCAGAATTATTATTTTGAGAATCTTCTAATTCATTAGTTTCATCTTCATCCAACAGTTCACTAATTAATTCATTGTTCGTATCATTCGCACTTTCTTTTGTTGCCATTTGTGTACAACAATGTTTAAGGCCTTTAAATATTCAAAATAAGAATAATATAAAAGAAAAAAAAAAAATTTACATTTACCTGAACAATAGAGAATAGTGAGTGCTCCTAAAAATTGATACATATTTCAATTTTTAAGAATATTAATTAATAAAATAAGCAAAGTAAGATCGGTGAAAGTCATATAGATTGCTAAAGCTAATCCCAAGATGTTTAATCTTTCCTTTCTCAAAGTTACCCAAATGCAAAAAGCATCGCTGAGCAATTATGTCCAAGAAAATTTCTCTTATTAATATTTTACCTTTATCCATTAATCAAAAATATGTTCTCGATACAATCTAAATTTAGATTTTGCTTTTTGCTTTTAAAAAATTCACAAATATGAATGGCAATACCAACTATTCAAATAGTTCATGGTACAAATATATCTGAATTTCATAATGATTTGAGGATATTTATTTTTTTTAAATATCTCTATAAATACATACCTAATGCTTGAACTTTTTCATCAATATTAGCAATTTTAGCACGAAGTTTTCGTTTTTCATTTTCATCTGTCGAATTATTTTCGCATTCACAAGTCATTTCATCACGAATTTGACATTGTAAATCGATTTCTTGTTGTAAACGAGTAATCTGAATTAAATAAATAAATGAAAAAATGAAAAATTTCAAATTATTATAATTACTAACTTCATTATCAAGTTTTTGTTTTCGTTCATCAAGTGTTAATTCAGGAAATAATTCTTGTCCAAATTCACGTGCTCTAGCATACAATGCTGTATCATCAACAGCTCTTTCATGGAGTAAATGTTCAAAACTTTTAACATCATTAGTTTCATTAGATAAACATGTCTAAAAAAAAGAATTGAACTTTAGTTTGTTATTAAATACAATTTGTTTCGTATTTATTTTACCGTAATGATATCTCGTAAATCAGCTTCAAGAATATTTTCATTAGGTTCTAAAAGAAGATTTTATGAAATTCTCATTCTAAATAAATTTTATCAAATATTACTTGAAGTTGGTGTTGCTCGAGTTTGTTTTATAGGATTAGTTTCAGGATTAGGAGGTAATCGTTTAGATTTAAATTCTCGCAATTTACTATAAGCTGATGAAGCAGCATTTGCTAACTTGGAAGATGTGTGCATGGGAGGATTCATTGTTGATAGTCCTGTTGATGAAATACTCAAATTACTTAATGATTCATCACTCTTTGATAATTCTGATGTTGTTGGAAGATTTGTAGCTACACCTGTTATTGTTGGATTAGCATTTTTATTTCCAAATGCACGAAATGAACGACGTGCTGTAGAATCAAGTACAGAAAAAGCAGCGGCAGCTTTTGTTGAAATACGATGTGCTGTTGTTGGTAGTACGGTTGTTGGTTGATTTTTAACTGGATTTTGTACTAATTCATTATTAGTTTTTATTGACGTTGAATCCGTATCATCCGTAACTACAATCGAAGCATCATTCAATTCAATATTAACTAAACCTTTAGTATCATCGTCAGGTGGCGTAGGAATTTGAGTAATTTTTAACTGAATTGGTTCATGTGTACATGTTGATTCAGCATTAAATTTATCTTCACATTTTTTATGTATTGTTATTAAACAGTCACGACATTGACGGCCAATTTTCATCCATATTTTCCTATTACAATAACCACATACTGTTGCAACTGTAAATGCTTTATCTTCAAATAAATGATCTGTAATTCTAAATAGAAAGAAAATTAAATTAAAAAATTTTTTTTTTTTTTAATATTTGGAATGAAATTACTTTCGTGCAGCTAATTCATGTTGTTTATTGATAGTATTTATATAATTTAATTGAACTTGTTTTTTCTCATCTTCTTTTATTTTTTTAGCCAATGCATTTAAAGTTAATGTATTAGCTGCAAATTGCTCCTTTTTTTCTTCTAGAGTTAATTTTGCTTCAATTTCTGGTTTATGTCTGATATTTACTGTTACAAAACCATGAGCCAAATTATCATCATAAGCTTTATGAGTAGTTAATTCGAGTCGCTTTTTACTAAAATAAATTTAAATAATTATAAATTCTATGAAAAACTAAAATATAACAGGCAAATTAAATTTTCTCATGCATCATGCTGCTCTAATACACATTTTTTTAAATTTTACCTTTCAGAATCTGTCAATGAAGCATTTCTAAAAAGAAAAAAAATCTCCTGCTACTATAAGTCCATATATATACAATAGTGAACAATATTTTTTTGGCGATTTTGTCTTGAGTATAACTATCTAATTAGATTAGCTTTTGAGACGTAGCTTACGTCAAAATTTCAGGCATCGTCTATACTACATCCACAGAAAATCGCACCTCTAAATATTCAACGATCGTGGAACTGAACATGTAACAGTGAGCAGTCGTCACTTTCTGTTGGACAATATTTTAACTTGAGTTATTTTTTTCCACAAATGTTCGAAAAGAACTGAATCCATACTAATGAGAAGAGGAGAATACGAGCTTCATTTGATCACTAAAATTTTCTAAAAGCAAAATATCTATGAAATGAAATGTTTATTTTATGACAGAAAACTGACAATATTCATGTGAACTCTTTATGATTTTTATATGATCAGTAATTTTTCTTTTCAAATATCATATTCGAAAGAGTGTCATATGC
>CAJNSZ010002738.1:0-13889 GCA_905329745.1 Rotaria sp. Silwood2
CAAGGAAGAACTAATGATGAAGATAGTCGTAGTACTTTGAATGACATTAATATATCTTTTTTGACTAATGTTGTTATGTTTTCATCTCACTTGATCATTCGACTGTTATAATTGGAAAGTGATTCGCTCATCTTTCTGTTCTACAAGTGATATAAATCTATGTTACAAATATTACGCTTTATTTTTCTATTTACTTATGTTAAAAATTAAGTTTTGGTAAATCGAAAAAAAAATATCGGAGTCGAACTTGTAACTGACTTCGACTCCAACTCCGACTCCGAACCCGAAAAAGTTTTTTCAGCAAACCCCACTCCGACTCCGACTCCGACGGAGTCGGAGTCGGAGTCGGAATCGGAGTCGGAATCGAGTTTCGAAGTTCTCCGCAGGTCTCTAATCCTCACCCCACACCCATACCCACACCCTTATATATTTCTTAAGTTTCCGAAGATAAGAGTTAGTTAAATTCAGGCTCGATTCAAAATTGAGAAATATATGCTTGATGTAAGTATCTACGAATCCCATTATAGGGAGCTTTTACTGGTATTATATTAGCTTTCTCCTAGTTATAAAGAATTAATAAATTTACGATGACAAATCATATATTTTTATCTAAATTTGGTATAAATTCTATTTTTTTATCTGTAACTCTTGATAAATAGAGAATTCGGTCCCCGTTTCGTATATCAAGTTGAAAACGATCAAATAAATTGTAACGATCTTTTGAATTCGATTTAAATTGTTGAATACGTTCTAATTCTTCATCAGTATAAAATACATTTTTTGAAATACCGTATAGTACGAATGGATGTTTATTTTTATTCATATTTCGTCTATCATCCAATTGCCAGTTCATTTTTTTCTGAATTTGTTCTATTACAGGAACATAGCGCGGATCATAACCACCATGTTTGTCATCCACTGGTTGCACATCCATGTAGAAATCTGCTACAAAACGTGTAACAAATGGTGTTAATGTTGCATGCCAAATTAAAAATTTTGTTAAATTCTCCTGTTGATATTGTTGAATTTCTTGAACAAAATTCGCATGAATTAAACGATGTATACCTTTTCTTTTCCATATGCGATCTGTGCATCCTAATACAAAATGGATTAATGGTTGTTCATTGTATACTGACAATCCAAATTCGAGATCAACCATCAGATATCAAATGAACCGATCTGCTACCCGCGCTAAATAAATGTGAGTTGTGTGTTCGATAACGCTATTCATTCGAGACGATGGATATAAATAACTTTGAGCAGTTAAATCATAAACACTGTTCATTATCGATGATGATTTTAACAATTCTTGTTTAGTTAATTTGTCAATTTTCAATGATGGAGGATAGCTGAGTTGAATTGAGTTTTGACGTTGATTCGGTCTTGTGATCATACTACGTGTTTGTATGAGCGTTGAAACAAACAATCGTTTTGTTGCTAATAACATTGTTTATTTTCTAAAATTGAGATATATCATCAAACTTCAATGATATGAAAAAAAACGATTAAACATGGATGTTATGTATATAATGATTGTAATGTAATTGGATAGGATACATAATCTGATTACTACAGCTGCATTTGTTATATTTTAATAAGTAACGAGAACCTTTTAAATTAACGTCAACGCTGTGCCAATAATTTAGCACGTTTTCGCAAGTCACCATCTTATCATTGCTCGCTTGCACCTTTATGATGATGTAATAATCGTGTTCTTTTCTTCATTATTTATGTAACGATTACTCTTTCTCTTATCATGTTGTCTTTGCATTCGTCTATCTTATGACCAATATACATGCTCTTCTATAAAAAAATGGTGTGCTGTGTGATATAAATAGAACTGGCGTGATGGAGTAGTATAGTCAACATATATACAGAGAGTTGCGATAGCGCTATTTCTGCAATCTCTCATTGAATAATAAATAAAGTAGAGGTAACCATAATAACGAAATGATTGCACTCATCATTTCTCGTTACAGCCGCCACCCTTGGCATTAATATTGACTACATTGCTCCATTACTCCAGTTTGTATCCATATCACAAAAACTACGGCATTATATAGGAGAGCACGGAAGAGAGACCAAAGCAAGCGCATAGGCCAGAGTTGGAACCGGACCGGCAGACGGGCCTGTCAGGTCCGGTCCGGTAGAGGATTCCTTACCGGCCGGTAGAAAAAAACATTTCTTTACCGACCGGTCTAGATTTTGCTGGGTTTTCTCATCTTTGCTTCAAAAAAATGACCATACAAGTGTTTTTTTCTGTAAATCAGGCTAGGGGTGGACCCTTGATTCTAATTTCACTTAATTAAGTCAACTTATTAAGTGGTTTCACTTAACACTTAATATTAATAAAAAAGTTTTCCTGTCATCACTTAATTACTTAATATTAGGTGTTAAGTAAAAACTTAATTCTTAATATTAAGTGTTAAGTGAGAACTTAATTCTTGAAATTAAGTGTTAAGTAAAAACTTAATTCTTAAAATTAAGTGTTAAGTGAGAACTTAATTCTTAAAATTAAGTGTTAAGTGAGAACTTAATTCTTAATATTAAGTGTTAAGTGAGAACTTAATTCTTAATATTAAGTATTAAGTTTTTCACTTTAACACTTAATTCACTTAAAATTAAGTGATTAAGTGTTTGACATGAGGAAAATATGATTTTATTTTGATCGTATCGTTCAAACGCAAATTGTTCAAACCATTTCTTATAAAGTTGAATCAAAGGTTTTTGGAGTCGGGGAATCCAAATCCACAAAGAATTCCTCGAAATCATATACTTCCTGTCAAGGTGTATTCTCCTACAAAAGCTTTTCTCGACGTGAAAAAAGCTTGACATACAATTTTGAGGAAGGAATCCGAATTCTTGACCCAAAAGTAGTTTAATCTTACAAGCAATGTTCCTAAAACAAAGAACTAATAGAATATGACATTATCGAGTAGTATTATATCGTATCAACAGTACTAAAATTATAATAAGTGTACTTGACTGATTCGGATTAGTACTCTTATACGTGTAATATGTTCATCAACAAGGCAAACCAAGTTTTCTATATTCATTACAATTTTGATTGGAAAGATAGTAAAGCTTTAAGCGCTTTTAATTCGAATCATAAACTTGAGATATTTTTTTAACTTTAGTTTAAATTAAACAAAGAGATATCTTATGAGGCTAGCAGTAGCACTCATACATCTCTACCATCTATCGTCTATCATATGTAATGAAAGACTAATAGAATAAAGGGCGGGAGCAGAACGAAAGAAAGGAGGACAGACCAATTAGAAACAAGAGTAAAAACAACAGAACTATAAAAATACAACGATTAGTTTTAAAAAAGAAAGTGATATTTGTAAGACTATTCGATTTCTATTGGTAAAATTTACATTTGTTTTCTATTGAATCAACTACGTTGTTTCATTCCATTCGAAATTTTCATGAATTCTAAAAACAATAACAAAAATCCGGATGATAGTCCAACACAATCTTCATCGGCACAAAGTCCTTATAATCTTCGTCGTAATCAATTACAACCAGGTGCTATTACTAAAAGAAGTAATTCAGCCAAATCCAAAAAAGATATTTCTGTTGCAACTCCAACAAGAAGCCATAGTACAAATTCAACAAATTCACAAAGTATATCAAATCCAGTTGAAATAACATCAAGTGACGACGAACAATCGTCTGAAAATAATGATACAAGTGAAATGGAACGATCGGACGAAGAGCAAGAAATTACAGTACTTCGACATCAAGCTCACCGACAAGAAAACAAGCCACCATCTGTATGGTCATTTTTCGATTATTTAGATGACAATATCTATATGTGTCAAATTTGTTTTAAAGTAAGCAAGTACTACGAAAAATATTCTGCATATCTAAATTCAACTTATCGTCTCAATCGTATGATAATATTCATGTTAGATGACATTATGTTCTAAATGTTTACAGAGGAAAAGAATTTCTCAACGAGTATTGTCTATGAAATCCCATAAAAATCGCAGTTGTAACTGCGTCGATTAGTTTTACTGATCCAAAGATACTGAAATATTTGAGAGGATCGAAGTAGAATCTTTTTTGATAGATCGTTAATAGTTACCGATGTATGTGATCATACGCAAATAGCGTGCTATGGTTTATGTAATTATCAATCTATTGGAAGTGTGTACAGTAAAACCTGGCATTCAGCATTGATCAGAACAATATCGGTTTTAATTTTTCAAATTCAGAAAAAAGTCTGCTAACTTTTGTCTTTAGCCCATCGTATATATTACTAATGAACTATGATGCTGAGTTTTAATCCACAGTAAATAATATTAGATAAACCATAGTTTTTTTCTTATTTCAGAGTTGCATAAGTCGAGCATTTTCAGCTAAGATCATATATTATAGTATTAATGACAACAGTTCTACATCTTATTTTCAAATTAGATATATAAGAATGTAAACTAAACTGATACTTCGCTATATCGCAGTGTAAGAGTATATAGCTGATACCTTGTAAGTTTCTGGATTTATATAATGCACTGGAATTGTTGACTTACAGTTTGGAACTACAAAAAAAGTTTGAGAATGATAGTTCTGTAATAATATCATTCTCGTGTTACATAAAAAAAATCATTGCTGTTAAACTACAAATTGCTATAATGAATATAGATATGGTGCAATTAATTGATCTCTTCCACGTTCACTTTCTATATGTAGATGCTGACACAAGTTCGAGGTATATCGCAGTGAAACACGTGCTACTACGGATATCACAAAAAGCATCCTTGTTCCATTAGAAAACTATAAAAGTTGCCCTTTTAGTTTAAATGAAGGCGTTATAATATCAATAAAACTTTTGCAACCATAATGCTCACACTTTATACAGAAACAAAATTTCAACTTGTTTTTGAAACCATTATAATTTGATTTGTTTTTTTTTCTGCATTATTTTCGTGTGAAATTTAAGCGAGGATAAAGTGATTTTTATCTTATGTTAAAGTTCAACTCATGCGTCAATAATTTTTATATAAATCAGTAAAGTAAATAAATTTTACCCTAATGCATTGTTTCTTGATGTATATTATGATGCTAACGTAAATTATATATACTATAATAGACAAATATACAAATGCTTGCAATAAAATCCAATTCTATGCTGTAAAACAGAAAGAAACTTTCATTATTATTTTTCTAGTGGCCATCGATAAGAATATCTTACTTATCTTTACTATGAAAACGAACTTTGATCAAAATATGATGAAACTGACATAGCAGTGTTGGAAAACATTAATTATAGCGTTCGATTTAAAAAGTCGTTTTTAATGAAAATTTTATTATACTGCGAAAAGCTATACGTTGGTTACTGAAATAAGGACTAGCTCAGCTAACTAAATTTATTGTAGGGAAGTTTTATGAGCATAAGAAGAAAATACTAATTTAATTTGTTTAAAATAAGATTTCAATAAAAAATTTGCATGCATTTTTGTCATATCATGTTAATTGGTTCTCAATTGTTTAACTCTTTCTAGTCGATCAAAACGTCGAATAACAACGATACCAACCTCCGTAGTCACTTGGGTCGACAACACAAAATGGTTGACGTAATGTATGCTTCACAATTTCAACAACGTGCTCCAAAACTAAATCCAATAAAACCTGACAGAAAATTGGAGCTAGATAAAGCAGCACTTGAATGCATAATCATTGATGGCCGTCCATTTGGAGAATTTCGACGTTTAGGCATGTCGAAATTTCTAAATATAATATGTCCAGGATAGTAAGTATTTTGATGTGAATGATTGTATTCTTTTCAATCTATTAATTGGTTAATACTTATCGCTCCGTATATTATCAGGAAAGTAAAAATTTTAGACTAGTGTTTTATTCTCCAATAATTATATCTTAAGGTATAACTGATGCTTTATTAATAGCTTATTATAAACCTAACTACCACAGTGTTCATTTTAATAAGTCTGCACTTTAAAAATCAGTCTTAACTATTTATAAACTTAGCATAAGAGCTTTTGGATGATGCTGATCCCATATGTCTTTGTCAATATTCAAGAAGCATTCAATAACAAACACTTTTACATGCAAATTTTGATTGCCTGTTAGGTTCAGATAGATCGCTAGTTAAGACTTGAAGAATGATATACTTATGAATACTGTAGATATTAAGTTTGATTTAAGTGGGCATAATAGACAAAAAAATCTGTTTTATTTTGTAATAGTTGTTGAAAATTATGTTGCTTGTAGAGCGAACATACGCTTTCGATACATTTTTAGAAGTTCTATTTTTTGGAAAATAGTATTCAAAAAGATCGCTTCTCCAGACTGTAGTGAACCGTGTAATAAAGCTTATAGAGAGCAGTGATATCATATTTAATAGAACTAAAAAGATAATAATCAGAATTTGAAGAAAGTCAATATATATATTATCGTGCTCGAATAAATGACTGGATGTGAGCTTAAGCCAATAATAGTGGCGACACATTTTTGATGTTATTCAGAGAACATAAGTCATCATTAAAATTTTGGAATTGAAATCCTCATTATAAAAGTAGTATTGAGAGTTCTAGTATGAAGCATACTAGCAGGTAAATTTTAACGCAATATTATTATTTTTATTTATCTCCGTCAGAAGCTATGTGGTCTTATTCTTGTTGTAATAGCTAAACGAACTAAACTGAACTAATTAAAAATACACTTACCAGTTCACTTTCTGAATACTTAATACAGAAAACATTTATCATACAATTGCTCTAGAGAAAGCAACTGAAATATTTCAAATATAATTACATAAAGAATGTTTTGTTATATATGATTGAATAATATCTACTCTAACTGTCATTAACAAGCAAGGAGTGCCAACGAAAGCAATCAGAGAGAAGAAAATTACTTAAAAGCTTATTAACGAATATTTACATATGAGAAAGTTTTTTCTTCAAAGTCTTTGCATTAATAGATTTGATATTGAAGCATGTAATTATGGAATTGCCTAATGAGACCCAGCTTACAATCAAAATGAGCATCAAAATAGAGTTCCTTGTAGATGAAAGAGAAAGGAAGATAGAGCTGACTACATAGTTAGACAACATATTTCAATATACAGTTAGGAAGTACATTGTAATCACATCGCATAGCAAGAGAAACATCATTCAAATTCGTTGCTCTGGTTATTAATTTAAGAATTCTTACATACTCTATTTTGCGTCGCTAGTGTCACATATGATGAATGTTTTTAGAAAAGATATGGTTTGCAATCGAACAAGACATTGATATCGCGCACTAAGAAATACTCATTGAACTATTTTAGATAAATTTCATTACTATGTTGCATTAATTATTTTCATACAATCAAGTATGTCTCTATATAGAACATCTAACTTGATTCAGGACGACATTCTATGTTGATCTAGACAGCATCATCTTTAGGTTTAAGCACAATTACCGTTAATATATTATTAATATAATGCTCTTAAATGACACACGTTAGCATTGCTAGTGTGGTACACACTCTGTAGATATATCAATCATTAAGTTATAGTTTGCGTATTGTTTTAGAGAACATAGCCGCTGCCAAAACATTATTTTTAGACTTACAATAACTCCATTAATCGGTAATAATTACTATTTTTTCCACATTATTATAACTATTGCAAACTTGTAATATTTCTGATATTAAAAAAAGCAAGTATCATCAAATCAGGTCCTTTACTGTTTCCAATGGACTTTACAATGAAATACTATTGTTCTATTTTTTTGTAACTTTTCACAATATGAACTGACACATATTTTTATATGGATTTCCACTAATATATAATTGAGCGTTCTTTCGTTTAAGTCATTGTTTTCAGTGACCTTTACCTAGTTTTCGCTGAAAGAATTCAAGTAAAAAAGTGGAAGATGTAAGTCAGCGTTTCACGTTATATTTTCTCATTTTTAACGTAACAAAATTGCTTTGCCCAAAAATACAAATATAAAGATTTGATAGTGGCTTAACTGCGATCTCAATCATTTAAAAGATGACATATGATTCCGAAGAGCCTTAGAAAAGAAAATGTAACTTCTAGAAATCGATTTGAAGAATTAGGCACTAGTCCTTTTTTTACAAAATCTGAGTTGTTCAAGTCTTTATTTCATATTAATACTCAAAAATAGGTTCTTCAACAGCCATAGTTTTAATACGTAAGTAACAGAAGACAATATATACTTTACATCAACTCGAATCAATTGATGGATGAACGGTCGATGCCAATTCAGTTAATTGATATTGAACTGTTACACTGCAGTTTCAATCTTTTAGAAGCAGCTGCTTTACTTGTCTTCTTAAAAGAAATGTTTAGAAATCTTTACGCAAGCATTATTAATCACAAGTTATACAGAAAACTAGTTTAATTAGTTCTAAAACTCGACTATTGTAAATAGTATACACATTGAATGAAATTCCTCAAAACTTGCAATTTAAGAAATCTTTCGCTCTATATTAACAAATTGCTGATTTATAACTTATGTCCTGAGTTCACATACTTGAATTTTCAGACTAGATGTACAATAAATAGGTTTTACATAGTATGAGTTCGTAATTTTTTTGAAAATTAATTATTTTGCCTTCGCTGATTCTTTTACAAGATTTTCAGTTTCGATAATACGTCAATGGAAATAAAAGATAATATGCATTTTGAATAGAAAAATTTGAAACTTGACATAATTTTATACTAATGTATTCTTTTCTAGTCGTGGACCTAGCCGCAAAACGGTACGTCGTCAACTAGGCTTATCTTATCATAAATATCGTCAAGAACTTCGTATTGCACTTGCCTCGGTAAATGCTATTGCTATTACAGTTGATATATGGACGAAAAAACAAACTTCATTTATTTGTTTAACTGGCCATGTATTTAACAATAAATATGAATCAATATCAATTGTATTAGGTTTTCGACGACTTTCTGGTGCTCATCGAGCTGACAACATCAAAAAGTATATTCTTTATGAAATGCAAAATTTAGAAATTGAAGAAAAAGTATGTGCAATTGTCAGTGACAACGGAAGTAATATCAAAAAAGCGATTAATGAAATAAAACCTGGTCAACGTTTTTCATGTATCGCACACAACATCAATCTTGTTGTCAGAAATGGTTTGAAAATATGGGAACCTGTAGAGAAGAAAAAGTAAGCTTTTTTCTTAAGATGAAAAACAGATTACCTTTTACAGACGATTAGAGAAAGACCAGGAGAAGTCAATCAGTTATTAGTAACTGCCACGTAGAGCGCTTTGCTTTCACGAATTACTGTATTGGATATGTTTTGTTATTCAACAAAGAACGATAGTAAAAAATCTTAACGTATTTTTGACTCAAGTGTTCTAGTAAATAATAAATATTTTAATGTTTAAATAATTAAAATACAATAATTATAACAATTCCTAAACAAAACAACTTCACTAAATCAGAAATGCTTTCATAAACACTATATCAAGTTGCTGTTATAAATATAAGCAAAATGAAAGCACTATCACTTTGTTTTTAAAAGGCACTATCAGCAGTAATCTTTTTTGATAAAATTTACAACAAAACTTCTCAGTCAAATACGGTATAACATCTGAGTCATTTAGTGAATCATGTACTTAGTTAACAGTTTTCTATATCATTATCGTATTAATGCAAACTGGGCAAATCTTTTTACTTTGATTTTAGAAAAAAAGTAGCACAAGCAACAACAACAAATACATTTATCTATAGCTCTGATAGTGATGATGATGAAATGTCAGAACCGGATCGAGCCGACATTCCAGAAGAACTTGAAGATGAAGGTGATGAAGACTGTAAACGTATTGAATATAATGAAGGTGATGAAAATAATACAGGTGGTGAAGATTTTGATGAAGATGAAAGTTCAACAGGTAGTGATAATCCATCCGATAGTGGTGGTGGTGATTATATCAGTGAAGATGAATTTGTTCTTGGTGTTGAAAGTGAAGATGAACATGATGATAATTATGAAGGTGAAGATGACAAGGAAGAACACTTAATTGAACCATATCGCACTCAACTTTTCGTTTATCGATTAATTGAACGAGTACGGGCTTGTGTTACGAACATTCATAATACACGAGCCATTTATGATTATGTGAAAAAACAGGCTAAAACCAGCGAACCAAAGATTAAAGCTGGACTTGTATCTGATTTTATAATAAGATGGAATACTACCTTTATTATGATTGATCGTTTTAATAATCATCGTTTTATTATTGACAATGTCAACAGTCAACCGTATCGAATTCCTGATATTAGTACTGTTCAAAGAATGATTCTTTCATCAAAAAAATTTGAATTTACTAATAATGATTGGTTTAATTTAATGGATTTACACGTCGTATTAAAACCATTTTTTATTTCAACAAATATTATTTCGGCCAAAAATTATCCTACTTTAGGAGCAGGATATTCAGGTAGGTGGCATATTTTACTACTAGTGAAAAGTTATTTCGACAAATTGACTGTTCAAGGATGGAAATATTCTACTAACACATACTTGATATTTTAGTTCAATATGCTTTACGTTATTTTCTATTCGGTTCAGCTGAAAATGATTCATCATGGTTAAAATCGTTAAAATTTTGTCTTCGTCAAACATTTGAATTATATTTTGACGAAAAAATAGAAAAACATCAGAAAGATACCAGTTTGGTAAGTTATTAACTCGCTCTTTGTAATCTTCAGAGCCGTTCCCAGAGACACAAATTGATGCACCAGGAAAACAAGAATACCTTATTGATAAAATTCAATCAGAAAAATTTCTTTATGCGCAATATTGATTATTCTCAATCGTTATTACAGTAGAAAATCAAATAAAGGTTCATTGCTAGCTTAACAGCAAAGACTATATTTGAGTTCAAGTTCTCACTTTCTTAAATATGGAGTTGTACTGTCGTTCAAATGCTTCATTTTTTCCTGGTTATTTAATAATCATTATAATAAAGAAATTGATTTTCATAGATCTGACTGTAGACTTTTTTTTAGGATCTATTATTATTTTAATCCAATGTAACGCTTGAAAAGAACGATGCATTTTTTTATTCAAGTTCCATTCCTCATGCAGCTGAGAGTGATAATGATTTTTCATGAAATGACTGCATATTTTAAAAAGACACTGTACTAAATGTCAATTCGTTAGAAATGAATATTTCACGATGCTTTTCACAAATTGCACTGGAAAAGTTTTTCAACATATATAAAAAGAGTCTCTTTGACGGGTGTTTCATAGCTAATTTCACAGAGAATAGAACTCTTTTATAATAAATGATACATGAAACTACTGGTTTTTCTTCTTTTCCTTCTATTATATTGAGGCCATCTAAATATTTTTCGTAGAAAAATACAGAAAAGTATTATCTAATTAAATTAAAAATGCTTTCAAATAGCCATAACCATTTATTTGATCTTTTTACTTACACAAAGAAAAATGCTCTTATTATCAAATCAAACATACTCGACATAGTAAAAAAAATATATTTCACGACTCATTATAAAACTGCTATATTCTTGATTTGACTTATAATTTATCACTGTCTTTACAAATGTCAAAAGCATTATGAGAATCTAGCTATACTAATAATATCATTACTAAATTGTCTTCTATCCTTCAGCATATTGACGAAATATATTTCGAGAAATTAGTGTTTTTTTAATATCATTACTCATGGCGTATCATACACTCTTGTTTCTTTATTTTTTTTTGAAGATACTATATCTCTTAATACAAGGAAAATATGAAACTAACTTAAATCGAGCAACACTATAGAAAGCTAATCGACATAGATCTATTCTAAATTATATGATGTAATTCTATTGTATAGCATGGCTTTTAATATATTGTAAAGTCGTATTCAAAAAAAAACAAAGAGAGTCACATACAGTTAACTATTATACAGAAGGATTACTTTTCTGACGACATATGTACTAATCTATAAGATTAAATAGTTCGACTCCGACTCAGTTGAAACTCTAGACAATCTTCTTTTAACTTTAGGCTTTCAAATCTTGTCCATTAGACAGGCTGCAAGCTCAGATGACAGCCTATCTTTTAGTTACGAACGATGTATCATAAGTTTCTATCCGCATTTATGTTTTGTGCTCCTTTGCAATATTCCATAGAGCACCAGCGTGGAATACCTGTCTGAAAAGTAGTGTATAACATATGATCAAAACCATCTATTAAATTTTTCTAAAAAAAAATAAAATGACATGTTTTTAAGCGTATAAACAAGTTTATTAGATTTATTTTCCATGACATTTTTTAATAATTATATCTGGAGCATAAAAATGACGAGCATGCTTAGTTTAGAGCTATTATAATTCAATAACAACGAGCAAGAAAAATTACATCTTACAGTGAAACTGAGAAAAAAGCAGTTTAACAAACGATTTCATGTATATGAAAATATGATTTACTTATTTTTGATACAGAGAATGCATCCAATTTTTAGCTAAAATAATAACTTCATTGGCATTTTTCATAAAATGTAAACTAACGATTGTCTACCGATGAATTGGTGTAAAGATATAAAATAGATTGGGGCTAAATTTATTCTAAGTCATTATGACAGCAACTATAATATACATATGACTATTCGAACAATAAAGTTTGTAGGTGATATTGGACTTAAGAATCTTACCCAATCATATATAATACAGAACTTGATTACTTCACTGAGCTCAACAACGAATCTAGTAGATTGTGAAATGAGTGTAACACAAATCGTTCAAACGCAAACGCATATTGTTAGCTCTACAATAATGTTGCTGGATTTAATTAGTTTACTTACTACAAGATAGATGTATGGGTGACGATTAGACAAAATATGAACCAACGACTCTACCAAACATTATATAAGGAAATAGTTAAACAATTACCATCTACTTAAACTCTAGAAAACATACCAATATTACAACTACACTAGAATTCATCTGCACATATAATACTTCAGATAACGATAAAATAGTGCTTCATGCATATCCACATCATTAAAATCTCAACAAACACATAAATTTTTTTCCTACCACCCTAGACAGCATTTGATCAAACTTTATAGAGAACCATTATTTTCGAGAAGCAGAGTTTTTTTAATGAACATGAATGCAACAATACCAATACTAATAATATTCTACTGGTATTGCTACATAGCTATTGGCAGCGAAGTTAAAATAAAATAATATCTTCCTCATATCAAATACTTAATCACTTAATTTCAAGTGAATTAAGTGTTAAAGAGAAAAACTTAATACTTAATATTAAGAATTAAGTTCTCACTTAACACTTAATTTTAAGAATTAAGTTTTCACTTAACACTTAATATTAAGAATTAAGTTCTCACTTAACACTTAATATTAAGAATTAAGTTTTCACTTAACACTTAATTTTAAGAATTAAGTTCTCACTTAACACTTAATTTTAAGAATTAAGTTTTTACTTAACACCTAATATTAAGTAATTAAGTGATGACAGGAAAACTTTTTTTTTTAATATTAAGTGTTAAGTGAAAACTTAACGCTTAATATTAAATTAAGATAAAAGGACCACCCCTAAATCAGGCACTTTTTACTAAGGTCGAAAGCTATTTCTGGTAATGAACATGCATCAAAATACTCTCTAAAGTCCAAATTTATCGTAGTATACTTTATCTATTTTATCAGCTCACTTTGATATCATGTTCTCGAAAATATGTCAAATAATTATTTAGCTTTGTGGTTTACCATAGATTCATTCATATTTCTTTACTATTTGTCGCATATATTTAAGGAGAGCAAATGAATAATTAGAAGAGTACAATGAGTATGCAATTTGTGTTTATTAAGTGAATATCGAGTCTCTGCTTAACTTATTTGTGAAGGGGCTATATTCAA
>CAJNSZ010002739.1:0-13887 GCA_905329745.1 Rotaria sp. Silwood2
GTCTTTTACGAAAGTCGCGATGGGTCCATTTTTCCACAGAAAGCTATAGGGAAAAATGGGTATTTTTGCAATAACTCAGGAACGGCTCGACCGGTCTTTCTCATCTTCGAACTCGACCGAGCTATTGTCAAGACTAAGCTGTGTAGAAAGTTTCATCACAATCTGACTCTGCTGTCAAAAGTTATTATGCAAACAGCCAATCGGACGGACGGACACACTGACTATTCTATAGTGTACTCACTTTTTGAGTACACAAAACTATGATTCGGTTCAAAACTAATATCAGATTCAGAATCAGCGTTAAAAACTGAGTCGATTTATATATGTTGTGAACAATTCAGAGAAAATTTTTTTTTTTTTGAAAAAATCCCTGTACTCCCCCTCAGGGATGGTCTGGTCAAAAATCACAATTTTTTTTTTAACTCAGTCATTTCTCGACGGATTCTTCTCATCTTCGAACTCGACCGAGATATTGTAAAGACTGAACTGTGCAAAAAATTTCATCGCGATCTGGCTCTCCTTTCGAAAGTTATCGTGTATACGGACGGCCGGACGGCCGGACGGCCGGACGGACACACAGACCGATTTTAGTAGTGTACTCACTTTTTGAGTACACAAAAAGAACGTTTGAGCACCAACATGATCTTTTGTCTTTCATATGACACAGGTCAAGGCTCATTTTTTTCTGCAAGCACGAAGTGGGTATTTCTCTAGTTTAATGTTATCTTCTCAAAGAAAAAAACTTTCGCAACAAAATGCAGTCTATAGACGGATGGTGGAGAATGGGAATGAAAATTTGCTTGAGATAGTTATTCAATCATATCTTCATCTTCCATTACTTCTTTAATCATTTTTCCATTAATTTTCTTCAATAACCATCTAAATTTCGTTGCCAAATTTTCGTCCATAAAAACAGAATAGGTCAACTTGACCATTGGCAGTGTAGCAGCTACACAAACTTGTTGTAAAAATGTATGTGTTTTATCACCAAGAAATGCACCACAACCCCAATGACCAGTTACAATTTTGTAATTTGATGAACAAGAAGCACTCTTGAAAGCAAGATATGCTTTATTCATATCACGCATAACATTATCACGTCGAAAATGATTCTCGTAGACAGCATCCATAATGAGAATATCTTGAATGATAGCAGGAGAAGTCGGATAAGTGTAATGACCAACGTAACGAAATGTATCGAAATAACCTAGAATAGTGATAAGATTGAATTTAACCTTCTGTATTCTACAGCTTATATTATATATCATGAAACTATTTTCAATTAAGTTACTCTTCGATAACAAGACCCATCATTGCTCTCTTTTGCGTGATTCCATATGAAATATACGAGCATTACATCGATGGAAGCTGTAATTCATGAAACATTTTTTTCTGGCGTAGTTATCTATGCTGATTCCAATGGCTAAAACTACAAGTCGCTATCTCATACAAAAAGAAGTTATGCAGAAAATGCTTTTTCAGCGGAAATGGCTACTTTCCAGTTAACACTACTTCTACTTATTGCAGAGCTTTTTTGGACCATTTATCCCTCACGTAGATCCTTCGTTTTGGGCTCAAATAAAAAATCACGTGAAAAGCTATATAGTTAGCTGAATAAATTGGACAAATCGATAATATAACTGAACCGAAAATGAGCCACAGAAAGCATGATGTTGCAGAAAACTCTTCAGATTTCTAGAAAACTTTGGCGACATTCCTATACCATTAATGAAATCCGCGTGTAATACGATCTTCAGCTTTGAAATGATATTTTTACATCTTCACCGAAAACAGCTCTTACCTCGTCAATAAAAATTCGAAAGAAGTTTCATTTTGTTTAGAATTGAAGAAGCAATTCATTGATGATATTGAAAAATCACTAAAGTTTTCTAGAAGTCTTCCAACTTTTCTAAAAAATCTAAACTTTTGTAGCTCTTTTTTGGACAGGTGAAACTAACGAAAAGTTCAATCTCTTTGTGGATATATGTAAATCTTGTCGAGATTTTTCATTTAAGGTCGAAATAAAGCTTCTACGCAATGGATAAGGTGTCCAAAAAAGCTCTAGAACAACGTTGGTTTTAGCTGGAAAATAACCATTTCCGCTGGAAAAGCATTTTCTACATAACTGTTTTTAGCATAAGATAGCGACCCGCTGTTCTCATCGTTGGAATGAGCATACAAAACTACACTAGAAAAAGGATGTTTCACGAGTTGCGCCTTCCATCGATGTAATTATGCTATATTTCATGTGGAGTGACATTTTGATGCATATTTTCAATCCATTTTGCTTGACCTCATGAAACTGGTCTTCTTTTCCAGCTTGACCTTCTCTAGTTGCCTCATCTCTAGCACAAATACTCACCTGTATATTCCACATATCTTCTGCATCCTCTTACTATAACAATTTCATTGTCTCGTAAACTTTCATAGAGTAACATTGATAGAAATGCTTCTGGACAGCAACTCAACAGAATTTCTTCCTGTGTACAACTAGCTATCATACGATGAATTTGAATATCTTTGTTGGCAAAATCAACAAAACCTTGCGAATCGGAAGAAGATTCCATACGATCTGTTAAAATTTGAACATTTTCGGATTGTATCTGGGTAGTTGAAGCGCACTAATCTGTTGATAAGTCACTAGAATAGTGTTCAATTGTAATTAATCGTTCTGTATCAGGCAGAGTTTGTTCTTGATGAAAATAGTCCAAGAAACACAGAAGGCGTTCAACAGCTATACGAGATGAATTTTCATAGAAACTTTCCAAATCGAGTGATCCATAGCTAGAAAATAAAAATTTATCTATCAACCCATCCAATTGTAGAGTTTGTGCAACAGAAATGGAAATGTTATGTATATAAAAATAAAGCAAGAGAGTTATTAAAAGAAAACCTGAAACTGCGAAGAAACGAAATGAACTATAATATACATTTTTGGGTATGCGTAGGGGTGGCACTTTAACTTTAAAAAAGTTAAAGTGAAACTGCTTGTGCCATAGGTAAGAAACGACCATGCTGAGTTCTTGGGCCCTCGTCTAGCTACCCTAGCGGGGGTACTCGGGTCCTCCTATGGCTATCCTAGGCGGGGTACTTGGGTCCTCATATGTCTATCATAGGAGGGGTGCTTGAGTCTTCAAGTGCTATACTATGGAGGTACCCTTAGGTCCTCCGATGCCATACTATAAGGATAACCTTAGGTCTGAAAGTCTTATACTTTGAGATTACCCTTAGATTTTCAAGGTCTATAGCATACCCTATAGTATAGGCCCTGACAGCCTAAGGTTACCGCCGTAGTATAGCTCTTGAGAACCTAAGGGTATCCCTATAGTAAAGCTCTTGAGGACCCAAGTATCCCCACTAGGATAGCCCTATAAGGACCCAAGTACCACACGTAGGCTAGCCATAGGAGGATCCGAGTACCCCCGCTAGGGTAGCTAGATGAAGACCCAAAAACTGGGCATGGTCGTTTCTTGACTGTGACAAAGTAACCGTGCAGCTTACATACTACTCACCCGCTACTGTAACTTGTATCATCAATTTTTACTGTATTCAAGAAGAATGCATTTGCCAGGCCATATCAAACTTGTTTTGATGTACATTCTATTTTTCCTTCATTACAAGCAGCCAGTGGTTTGACTAATTTCGAAGAGTGTTCATGATCTGAAGCCCATTGACAGATCGATGGTAAAATATCTCTATAGAAGTTGAGATTGTTGTGGTTCTCCTCATATTTTTCAATGGCTCTTTCTAGGTTAACGAGTGAGAGTTCTGCTGAAAAGAGTGTTTGAAGAGTGCCAATGTTAAGTTCTTGCTGTGATGGAAGAAGTGTAAACGTTCGTTGAGTATTAGTCAGTGTTGTTGTTGTAGCCATTGTGTGTGGAGAAAAAGAAAAATATTGATCAGAACGAAAAGTAACGAAGAGAAAATGTGAGAAATAGAGTTGTACAAGTTCTTTTATAACGTTCGCCGTTTTTTCTCCAGCCACTATGACAAAGCAGAAAGAGAAAAATTCTTTCTCTGCATTGAATTTGAGCCGTTGAAAAGCTTCTACTTATTCGATAGAGTTGCACAAATCGCAGTTTTTTCAGTTCCATGAGAAAATGCCACCAACTGCCATATCGCTTTTAGTATCTTATGCTTCTAAATCACACAGTCACAATTACAAGATCATCTTTTTTCTTATATTCTTCATTTTGATGAAAAAAGAAAGGTGTGGGCGTGATGTGTGGTGTGTGAGGCAAAAGAAGACTCAACTCTAACGATAACCATACCGAAAACCACACCCATACCGATATGCACATCCACACTCGACACCCACATCCCATATCTCACACCCAGCACACCTCCACACCCACTCTCAATAAACTATCTTAAAGTACGTTAAAAGTAATGAACACGCATCAAATATAAACTATGATGTTTCCTCCTTGTGATTCGAACTGGGTTATCGTTACTAATTATAATCAATCAGTAATTTTTCTTATCTAATAATGAAAAAGACGGCATTTTTTGGTCTTATTCTATAATGTTTGATACACTTCAGTTTTTCATACTATGCTATACTGTTTATAAAGAAAAACCAGAGTACGCGTTCAAAGAATGTTCAAGAAAATATCATGTTTTAAATTTCCAATGGAAACATTGCACATCACTTTACTACTTAGTTATCTGTGAATGTCTGTTTCACTATTTGTAAGTCTTTTGATGAAATTGAGTATCGAAATGCCATCTAAACACTCGAAAAATACGGTCTCATCGAGAATTGAGTTCGACAATTTGCATGATGACTTTGTTTTCTTTTTTTTTTTATATAATTCTATACATGTTCCTTTACGATCGTTTTTTGGACTATTTCTTCATTGAGATTGTATATGATCGGTTGAATTATGTAGTCACTTATCGTTTTAGTATTGATGATGATTGCATCTTTAACAACTTTCTTGTCATAATGGATGATGAAATCTGATTGAATGATCGTAAGACAATATCTATTTAGATTTGAATAAAATTTCAAATGACGACTTCACAACAATTTTTTCCCTTGCAGGTGATTTTGAAAGTTGAATGCATACTATTTCCTCTTTCTTCGAGATTTAATATTTCATACATTGAAGGTAGAATAAATCTTGAGTTATTGAAAGACGAGAGTGAAGATCAGCATGAAACAAGTATGGTTCATTGGAAATCTAGTTACAGCATGACCAGATCTATCCATTGATTTCTCTGATGAAACAATCATCGCTCGCCTGAATTCCAATCATGTAAGTTGCTCGAGAATAGAAGAAAATTAGGAAATTTTGAAAATATATTTGAATTTTTCCTTTTCAAATGACTAACTAAATACAGAGATAAAACAGAGTCTGAACTTTCCTATTCTTCAACGTTCATTCTCACTTATTTATTCACTATCAGAATGACAGCTGTTGAACAATAATGCCTAGTACCTTCGAGCCATTTGAAAGGCTAAGTCAGTTAAGAATGAACTACTAAATTTCATCCACCGAAGAATGTCTTCTGATTTTTATCATAAATCGTTTATTTTGAGAGTAAGACAGATGAACGAGCAAATGAAGCATAGTTAACTGTAGTGGTGTTGAGTGCAGTCTCTTCTCTAAGAGTTCAGTTCAAGACAAATTTTAAGACATTAACATTTGCTCAGTAATACTGATACAGTGCCCGTGGCGTGAACAATCACGACATCAAGTCGAACATCATTGTTGAAATCATAGAGAGCCAACGATGTTGGAATGTAATCTGTAGCAAAAGACCACCGCCCGAAAAAGGTTCCAGTTCCATCTCCCAGAAATACAGTAAAATAATTAGCAAGGCTTCCAACAGCAATGACATCCAAATAAGTGTCACCATTCAAGTCACCTATTGCAATGGCATACGAACAGATTCCAACCGTGTAGTGAACCGCTGCTTGAAACGTGCCATTCCCGTTGCCAAGTAGCACACTGATCGTACCGTTTGCACAGTTTGATGCAACTAGATCCATATGTTGATCACTATTCAGATCATCCACAGCCAGTCCCCAAGGATTGCTCATGGTGGGATACGAGACTAATATTTGGAAAGTACCATTGCCATAGCCAAGATAAATGCTCACACTATTACTGCCATAGTTAGTGGCAGCGAAGTCTAAGAGACTATCGTGATTAAAATCAGCTACAACGGCTGTGATTGGACTCATGGCTGCAGGAAAAGATATTGGCAACGCGAAATAGCCGTCACCATAACCAAGGAGAGCACTAACAGTATTGGCGACATTGTTGGGCACCAACAAATCAAGAAATTGATCACCATCAAAATCTCCGACAGAAACCAAAGACATACCGAAGTCAACTGCGATCGAATTTTGTGAACGAAAAGTACCATCACCAAGACCAAGTGAAATACCTACACTACCATTGCCAATCTGAGCGACAGCTATATCTGCATGACTGTCTCCATTGAAGTCGTCGACAACCACATTAAATGGATTTGTAAGAGTCATGAGAGTTGTTGGTAATCTGAAGCTTCCATTGCCATAGCCAAGAAAAATGTAGAGACGATTTTCGCAGTAACTGGAAACAGTAAGATCCATATGATTGTCGCCATTAAAATCACCAAGAGCAACTCCAAAGCTGCCATTTCCTATTCTATATAAGTACTGCTGGTTGAATGTGAGATCGCTGCAGATGTGACCTGGACACCAATAAAGATCATTTACACTGAATACAGGACATGTTACAGAGAAAACTTATCTATTTTACTCTTTTTGAAACTAACGAGCAGCATAGGAATTCATTTTCTTACTTTATATCTCTACTTGTAATATCCTGTCTGTACGAAGTAGAAAATAATATTTTTTTCAGGAACAAAACGATGGTGTTGCAAATACTATCAATAATAAAGTGTCTACCGAAAGAAAGCGCGTGAAAAAATGGCATTTATCAGTACTAAATAGGAAGAGTTTCACATAACTTAATGTCTATCAAAAACATTTGAAATGTGCTTTTTTAGCATCTTTTTAGCTTCATTTTTAATTATGGATCCCATGTTTTCATATCAGATACCGATAACGTTTTTTATATTCATCATTTCAAATGAGATTTTAGCGTGAATTGTATCGTAGAGAGACCTTTCTGTACTGATATATCGTAAAGTTCTAGGACTTCTTCAATTCGACACTGAAAAGTTATAATAACTTTTCCTATCTAGTATTGATTAAGTCCATTTTTGACGCACTTTAATTTGATATAAAGTTTGATATTAATACTATTTGAAGCTATAGCGTTATCTTCCTGGAAAAATATTACTTTCTACCTAGTACATATTGTTTGAATCAAGAAAATGTTCTTGAAGACTGGTGCATAATTTAATTAGATGCTGAACTTTAGCAGCTGTACTTTTCACAGTAATGAAGTGAACCTATTTCTTCCTTACGTACTCAACACCATGTCGAACCAATATAGGTACTCACGTGTGCTAGTCATAGTGGAAGTATTGTTAATCACGGTAGTTGATAGTCTACCTAAAATGTATCGAATGAGCTATATTATGAATGAATATTGCACCATGGTCTAATGTATTCTCTAAATCGACTTTTTCTACTGACCTGTCGCAGTCGTAATGATCCGTGTAGTGTTGATAGTCGTCAGTCTTGTTGTTGTTTCTAACATACACAACACATGCAGATAGTGTTATTTTCTAACTAAGTAGGCATCGCTTCAAGTTGCTAATTTCTTAACTCACACACCCAAAAGACAATTTTTGCTATAGAACAACAAAAATAATGCTGTTTTCCCCTGTCACAGATTGTCACTTGGAGTTTGCTACTTAGAAAAGAATCCGAACGTTAGGTCTAAGTTCGAATAGTATTTGATAAAATTGTTCTTCGATCGTCACTGAAAATCAGATGAGTCATTGGAGAACTGCTTAGATGTCAACTTTCAACAAAGCAAATGACGAGAATTTCTACGATATCCAGCATCATCCGAACTAGGGCATGGTTCATAACGAAAAAGCTGTAAATTTGTGAATTTCCAAAAAAAAATGGCGTTGTCGGAAGTTTGGAAGGATGGCAATATTTCTGAAAATGTGTCGGTGAAATTTTCTTTTTCGCAATTCTGGACGTTGTTGGAGGTTAGATATGTTCAGTTGAATATAGATGCAACTGCTTTCGTCTTCTTGTCGAAAAAAGTCGTATACCATCCACTGCCCTTCCGATACTACTTTTCTTCGTTGTTCTTACGGTGTACTAATTAAGTCAAAGCGAAAGTATACAAGTGAGCGAAGTGTCTTCATCATACATCACCATGTCGACCTTATTTTACTTTGATAATCAACAAGATACATGCATATACACATACTCGAGGAGACTCTTGTCGTATTCCGAACTGATTGTTCACTTCGAAACAAAAGTATTACTACGACAGTTACTGCAACCATGAGCACTGAACCAACAATTGAGCCAAAGACAAGCAACAACTTTCGTGTGGACATTTCACTTCTGCAGAGAACAATACCTAGACACTTGACATGATATAGATGATAAAGACATACGTGACAGATGCTGACATTGTTTCCATTTCAAACTGGTTGATGATGTTATGCCACAGCAATGCAAAGTTCGTAAGTCTAGAAATAACATCAGTTCAGAATGAGTCTTATGTCAGTTATGCTGTGAGTAATATGCTCAAGATGAAATGTGTCAGATGCTGCCCATATGAAAATATTTGTCAATTTAACGAAAATGGTTGTAATTTATAATAAAGTGTTTGAAAAAATCTTATTATTACTACGATTATTTCTTAATAGATAGCGAAAGCAATCAGCAAATAGAATGATTTTTGTCGATATCTCAAGGTTTAAACGAGTTATAGCTTTACTTTCTATGAGTTTGTATTTTTATATATGCTAAAAATCTGTAATACACTATGGCAAAAATGAGAAGGCTATAACTTGTTTATATCTCCACATATTGACAAAAAAAAATTATTCTATTTGCTGATTGCTTCTCCTATCTATTAAGCAAAGATCGTAGTGATAATAAGGTTTTCTTAAGCATTTATCGGAAACTACATCCAATATTGAACTATTTAGCTGGATTTTCTTCAAGAGAATGAAACTTAAAAAGATATCGATCACTGAGGGAAGCTTATCATACATATCATTAATACCAATTTTTATATTAGATGTAAAGTCTATAAGCGAAAACGTTAACTCAGCTAAACTTAATAATGAGCTACTCTGAAAACTTTCAAGTCAAGCTCAATAAAAAAAAAATACCCTTGATCTTTTGACAAACAAAAAGTTCGTTCACTAAATTATACAATAGTGATGATTTTAAGTTCGATGAAACCTAGAATGATTTCATGAAGGTTGTACAAAAATGAACCTTCTGGTTTCTCTGATTTCAAAAATGTGAGAGAAGTGTTTCGTCGCAAACCACTGTTGAAGTATGAGCCGAAATGTACAAATATAGAGCGCTAGTTTTTGAAAGTATTTCCAAAATATCTTAGAATCAGAGACCGACTTATATATAATTAAAATCACAAAATTTAATTTGATTTCCTATAAAAGTTGCAGTGCAGTCTTATTCATACTTCATCGCAGACTAATATCCTACATCTGTATAAATAGAAAAAGAAAAAAAAAGATATCTCAGACTCAATTCTATATTTCTCGTCTGTGATGAGATATAAATAATGACTAAGTTTTCCAGTATAGGAAATCAAATTAAGTTTTCTAATAGTAGTTATATTTAGATCGGTCTCTAGTCATAAGATAACTTGGAGATATTTGCAAACTAGTTCCCTCTAAAATACATTTTGGTTCATATGTATATATTTAATAGCGCGTGGTCCAATTTATAAGGGCTGGCAAGAAATATGAATTATTTTTCTACACACTTACATAGGCAGTATATAATTCAAGTGGAAACCTTAGGATCTCTGAAACGGAGAAAACATAGGAAATACAGAATTACATTTATCTGTTTTGAAAATGAATTTCTTCTAAAGCGCATTAATAAATAGACGACATGGTAGATCAGAAAATTTTCCGGATGAAAACGAATAGTATAATTAACGGCAAATAATTACATGAATTTCGTTAATTATGAAAATATCCGTTAAAACACATTGAAATGTTTACTAGATGAAAACAGACATTAGATTCAACAAGAATAAGTCAATCATTTTCCATTAAAAATGGAAATATAATCGTATTTTTCTCGTGAAACACTCTTAAAATTTGATTTAACACAAATTTTAGCGTTGGTTTTAACGAAAATTCTGTTAAATGTAGAGAAAATGACAAAGATTACTGCTTACGAAACGATATTCAAATAGTTTTCTTCAGAGAGTATTCTTCATCTTGTACTCAGCATTCCTCATCTGCAACATAACATACTATTCATACGTGATGAATGAGTTTTGATTGCCACTCAATCGAGAAAAAAATCAAAGATTGGGCAAAGCGAAATCTCAAATATCTGAACTCGACGATATTTTGCTATCTTCGAGATGTTTATGAATAGTGAATCTTGTTTTTAAACGATTTCTTGATGTTAGAATCAAGAATTCCTATCCCAATGTCTACACAATCTATTATACACCGAACTCGAGCTTTCGTCTATTTAATCATGAGTACATGTCTGCTTATATAATGAATTCAAATGGCAACTGACATTTCTATTATAAAGAGAGACATAACAGAATACCTGAAAAGAAATAGCTCATAATGATAATCAGCATCAACTCTCTTTTTTCTTTAACAATGTCTGTTTGTGTGAGAAAAATGAGAGAAATATGACTTCTCTTAACGTGCAATGAATATACTCTAATTGATTTAGCATAGCGCTCGAGACAACAGAAGGAAGACTGAAAGAGAATATTATTTATTAAATACATTTCTCATAGACGGCACTTTAGTGAACATTATCATCTGAAGAAAAGTATTTTGGCTTTATTTCTTTAGTTTCATACTTTTTTTAAATATAATGTACCCATGATTAATGTCCTTGACTGAGTTTGACCGTTGTTTTCAAGAGTACAATATGACTGAAAAATTGTGAATCATGAATATTCTATATTGTGATATCGTGAAAGGAGACAGCAATGGTTGTAATGGTACCCCTTCAGAGCAACTTAGTATCGGAAAACTTTCATTTTTCTCTAGTGTAGTTGAAATCTTCTTTCTTTTACTCTATTGCTGCCACAGAGATGTCTCATGGGCAACTTACCAATCTTGGTCATTTCAGAAAACGGGAAATCACTATTAATGTTCATTGTGGAATCGCTTTTCAAGCAGATCGTATTTTAGGTAGCAGAATAAATTTTTTTTACGATTATTCCTAGATTCCAAATGTTATCCTTAATAGAGTAGGCTCGGAGCAAACTCTCCAGTCAGGATTCTGATTTTTCAAACTAATATCATTTCTTACGGAGTAATTTACAGACTGATGAGATCAGTAACAATAGTAAAACAAGTTCCATTAGAAATATTATGCGAACGATGGTCATCTGAGAGTTTTCAGCTTCAACAATTTTTCGCAGATTATTCTTCAAAATGAGCATTGGTTATTTTGTCGTTCTTTTTATTTACTCTCCACGAGCTACAGCAATCTTTAATATCATGATGTAAGGGTTAGAAGTTTGTTTTTAAAGTCCCATTATAGTATAGTGGATGTCAGTAAATCATCTCGTAGTTATTTCATTTGATCTATGAAAAGATTTATTCGGCTTATATATTCTTGAGTGGTTCATTTTTCTCAAATCATCATAGAAGAGAATTATGTTTTTCTCTCGTACTTTGTTGGCATCTAAGTTTTGTCGAGAAAAGAGTGGCAATGAAAAGAGAAAAATACAAATGAATGAGTATTCATCAACAGATGGTTAATAAAACTTTCGTTGACAAGAAAAGATCTCTGTTTGCTTATATTTCATCTCATTCTGTAATTTTTCTGCAAAGAAATATACAATAATATTGAGTTTATGGAAGTGAATGAAGAAGACAATGATGTTGTATTTTGTATCAGTAGATTAAGATATTGATCATCAATAAAGTCAGAAACTGTAGTGAAAATTAGGCCTTGACCTGAAAAGCACCACGAACATGATTGAGAGACTCGTATGCATTATTTGGGGAACTGCTAAGAACGGCAAAACTGACACTGTTATTGTTACCATCCTTGAAACACTAAAATTACATGATACTGATCTTACATGTGTCAAATACGACGTTGATGGTCGAAAATTTCTGTTAAAATAGCTGAGAAACATTCGTCAAACTGATAACAAAACTTACTGGCGTTCTGAAAGTCATGTCATGGTGTTCATATAACAACTTGTAATGATCGTGCAAACAATACACAAGAGGCAAATGATACCGTTTTATCACAATGCCTATCATAGTTACCTGATCGAGTACGTTTACCACCAGTATATTATAATATCTTGACAATACTTGAATACTTGTAAAATTGTATGTATCAATATGATAATCAAAATGGACTATTCCTTTTGTACTTTATTTACACATCTATATACCCCGGTCTATGATTTTGAAAATAAAATCAAAATTGTTGAAGAAAAAATCTCTCACATGAATTTTCTACTAACATAAATCTTCAAGTATCATTATTGTTGCAAAAGGAATTTGTACATGACATCATAGAGTAGACATCAGATTGAAGGCAATGAATGTAATATCGAAATTATTTCTCAAATGGAGCAGTTGAAAAGCAATTTATTCTGCAATAAGAATGACTCAATGTAGATTTTACTATAACAAACCAAATCTTTCTTCTTCAAACTATAGTCCTCTTAAATTTTTCTTAATATGTGCATAATCTAATTGAGAAAATCTGTTCATAACGAGGACTTGACAATTTTTGAGCCTCACAAAGCCAAAGATCACCATTTGATTACAGAGAATCGTTTGTACATGAATACATACTAGCTAGTTAATGATGATGCTTTGTTAGCATCTTCTAATACTATAATGCATGAAACACAGTATATCAAAAACGATTGAGATAATGTTGAGATATTTTAATTCAAAGCGTAATGAGAACAAAACTTCCCCATAGATGATTTTATAGGGATTTTTAAGCTCTATTGGTAACCATATTTATTTTGACCTGTAAAAGCAGAAAATACAACAATGTGAGCGATCAAAAATACCGATAAGTCAAGGTGCAAACATAAAAGGTGATCCAAAAGTCTTGGGCCCTCTCAGAAAAATTGTTCGTTCTCCCTTATAGTAAACTCAAAAATGCTCAAACTCTGGTATCTTATCCCTTGTAGGTAGACGAATATTACCCCAAAGTTTCATGTCTCTATCCCTTATTATAAGGGAGATATATAGGCTAACATTCTAGAAATCTTATTTTTCCATGTCCAAAAAATAATGCTTGGCGCATAATATATGTACATGGGTCACTTTTTGCGTTTCATTTTTCCACCACTTGATACGTTCTATTAAGAAAAAGCAAAATATACCACAAGATGCAGCGTGAAAAGTTCTACAGCCTACATAGTAAAGCGCATTTTAATTATGTAATTTTTGTTTTCAAAAAAAGAAAAACTCTGTACGATTAATTTTGCCATTTCAAAAACTGATCGCGCAAAGTTTTGCTTTTTTTTGAAAACAAAAAGTACATAATTAAAATGCGCTTTACTATGTAGGCTGTAGAACTTTTCACGCTGCATCTTGTGGTATATTTTGCTTTTTCTTAATAAGATGTATTAAGTCACAAAAAAGTGAAAAAAACGAATTTTTCGTTCGTGTAGAAAAAAAAGATTTTTTTACGACGGCGAAAAATGATTGCATAGAGTTTCACTTTTTCTTGGAATCAAAAACTATATAATTAAAATACACTTTACTGTGTAGATTGTA
>CAJNSZ010002740.1:0-13882 GCA_905329745.1 Rotaria sp. Silwood2
TTTCTGTAGCAGAACCCTACGTGTAATGGAGAAGATCTCGCTCGAAACTGAATAAAAAAGTAAAATGGAAATAGATTCGTGAAATAGTATTGAAATATCTCAAACTTATTCTTCATGATCGTTTCGCAGAATTATCTTCATTATACTTTCCTAGTAACAATCTGTGATGTTTACAATAAAAACTAATTTTATTTCTTTTTCTAACTTTCAAATCTTATTGGCATTTTGTGCTGACTTTTAAATTGTTTAGTCGATATTCAGAAGTTCATCGACGTGTATAGGGTAGCGACTGTGTCTCATGTAGATAGAACAAGAACTGTTTGAAGTCACTTAAAAAAATAAGCCAAATAAATCAATAAGTTTATATAGATATGCTAAAATAATCCTTATTATCAACAATATAATGTAAAAGTCCAGAACGTTTAATTTATACAGTTTGATTAGAGAGAACAAACTTTATATGAATTTTTATGAATGTTTAGATTAATCCTTCGAGAACCAAGACTCTGAATCCGAAATATCTTTTTTCATCTCCATGATTTTCGATAAAATCGCAAACACCATTATACCGAGATTCTATGTTCGCTATCATGTAACCGGCACATGAAAGTATAGATTCGTTTGAAAAACTATGACTCTAATCAGATCTTTCATTTCATAGACTTGATGATTTTCTGAGATATTATCTATAAAAAAACGTACTTTATAAAGTACATTTGTATTCAAAGGGTTATTATATCACAAAGAATATATCACATAAAACTACACTCCCAGATCGACGGTCCAGTTGTCCGGATATGACTGGTATTCGCTCGAAACGATCGAAAAAATGCACGAAAGATGGACGGGCTATTCCGGTCGGAAAATTACCGTGCCAAAATCAGACCGTTTTCTCCAGGAAATATAACTAGAGTACACCGTATGCTGAAACGAGTGCCTACTTCATGTTGTTCTGGATAACGCAAGCCTGCAATGGACAGGAGATGGCGAAGTCACAAAACTTTGACTATAAGGTTAAATTCATTATTTTCTTCGAATATATATGCAGATTCCGCAAAAGTAGTTAAGTTCCGTATATCTGCAATATTAATGGTATTATATGTTCAAAGTAAAGATGTAGTTAGAACTTCTATTTATGCTCATTTTATGGATGTGTAGTTGAAATCGATCTAACTCTTCGAAAATAGTATATGAAGCAGAGCGCTTCATGCTATCGTGATGAACTAATCGAACTCTGGATATCAGCATAAATCGATCCAAAAACGGAGACTAACACTTGATGATTGTCGATCGTTACTTCAAAATATATCTGATGCTTTTTATCGAAACACGAGTGTCCGAGTGAACCCAATTTCAAAATATTAATAAGGTGATTAATGAAGACTCTGATGTATGCGAATGACAGTGGAAGTGAGAACAGCCGCTAATGTTTGGTTGTAAAAAATTTTAATGAACATCTGAAAACGCTTCCACGTAATGTCAGTATATTTTATGACTTCATTGTGCTTCAGAAGTCAATATAAGGATCATAGTAATGCGCGAAATCGCCCCTACATATATCAGAGTATCTTAAACTATGTTGATTCATTGCCATCCATTCACTGCCATTTAAGCGACTTCGAATGAGATTTTTCCCCCTTGATACAAACAGGTAATTAAGTTGTATATTGCAAAACTGTTTTTGACTGCGAAAATCTAACAAAACTTTTAAGAATACCTATTAGATTATGAAGCTTTAGAGAGATTCCGTCAACTAGTAGAATGTTTTCCAACGATAGTTCCCTGAGAAGTCAATCGCGAAAAACACAAAGTATTCAGAAATTTTCTTCTTATAGCAGGTTTTGTAGGACTTCTCTCGCTGATCATTTTGGTACACAAACGTTTTGAATTTGGTTGAGAAATGACGATGTTATAGTCACGCTACTGAACGCTGTAAAATAGCTTTTAAAGCGTTTTTTTTTCTTATGAATCAGCATAAGTCGATTCGCATGTCTCCAGATGACTTTATTCTGGAGAAATGTGACCTAGAAGGTTTTTTTGGAGAGAAGTTTGCTCTACAAAACCTTGTAGTCGGTTTGTTAGGAACATTCGAATTGCATGAATAAATCTCGATAGAACATTGCGTATGATATTCATATGAAAAACATGGCATCTCCTGTTTTATGATAAATGTTGTCCATAATGTTCTATCGAGATTTATTTATACGATTTGAATGTATTTGAGAAACCCACTGCAAGGTTTCATAGAGCAAACTTTCCTCTACAAAATCTGCTATAAGAGGATTTTTTCTGAATACTTTGTGTTTTTCGTAGTTGACTTCCAATGGAATTGACCCTCAAGAATAGTAGAACTTCACAAGATTTGATTGATTTCGTGCAATTTTTTTCTAAACGTAGCTTGCATTTGCTATCTGAAGTAATCTAAGGACTCAACTCCATTGTAATAATCTCTTCCATTCATCCTTCTTCGTTGTTGTTCAAGCAAAAATAGGCTTTGTAAAAGGCACTTAATTTTGTCTGATTTTAGCACAAAGATGGAAAAAAAAACATATGTTTATTATTGAATTATAAACTGAAAATTTCTAAGAAAAACAAAGCACATAATTAATGGGCCATAAGTTCTCTTGTCGTTTCACATGATAGTTTTTTATTTCGAAACAAGGAAATATTTAATGGTTGACCATTAATGTGGTATTGATTAGCATGTTGAATCACACTAGCTGCTTGTTGTTCATTATCGTATAGAATAAAAGCATACCTATAAAAAATAAGAGCAAACTAGGTTAATTATAGACTTGAGTTTTTCAGCCTTAAAACCTAGCCGATTAGAAATATAAGAGCGGTTTAGAACATGCTTGCATTTAATGTCTACGTATTTTATAATGAATACTCAGTGGAGTTTTCTCAGTAAAAAGATAGTTTTAATAGAGTAATATGTAGCATTTGGTAATTAAATCCAAACGACTCAGTATTCTCTTGATTTTTGTTCAGCTTTTCATTCGCTTATATCAGAAAAAAATATTGTAATTACAATTAACAGAAGTTTATTGCATGAGTACTGTTTTTGATTACTAAGGGGCGTTGCATAAAACAGGCTGTAAACGACTCAAAAATAGCGAAAAACGGCTGTCGTTACGATCTCCATTTTTTTGCTGTTTCACACGGCTTTTTATCGTATCAACATAAGTGTCTCACAATCATCATTAGACATTTTTCCATGGTCTATCATCGATTGATCACTGCCTATTAAAATATAATAATATTTTTTATTCAGCTTCCTTCCACCATCTAGTTCAGCAGCAAGTATTTTATTTAAATAAACAAACTTTGTTTCTTGTGTTTAAGGAATAAGAGATGGAGAGAAAATAATCGTGTTCCTTTCACTTAGGTGATACTTATGCAAATACGATGATAAACGGTGGTCGTTTTGCATCATTTAAGGTATTAATCACGCCGTTTCTTCATCGTTTTATGTAGTTTGAGGAGTTCTTTTGACCGGTCGATATGATCGACCTGGATAGAAGACTGAAATTTTTATCATATGTATATCTAATTATGATCTTTAACTTCTCAAAGAATTTCATCTTTCCAGGTAAAACTAGTGCTGAAATGCATACATGAGCACAAGAAAAACTAACCATGAAAGACTAATAACAAAAGGATAAGAGGAAAGCAGAAAAAGAAGAACTGAAATCAGCGACAGGATGATATCAGTATCATTACAAGGTCTTATTTCATGAGGTGTTACAATAAATGTTTTTCACTGGTAGGAACATCAACGTATTAGCTAATTATAACAAACTATCACGAACATGTTCATACTCATTGAGTTTTATTATAATCTACGCTCCTGAGAAAAACTTTCTTTCATAAAGTTGTTTTTTCAACAGATATGTATAAATATCATTAATCAAAACATTCCAGTCCTGGTTTTATCTAGAGAGCAGAAACTTTGAGAAACTAAATATTCTAATTAGATATACATATCATAAAAATTTCAGTCTTCTAAGTGAAGAAAAAGTATGAAAAATATCATTAATAATATATCCTCAGCTTTTATGGGATATCTCTTATTTTTTTAGCTCCTTGAATATTGTTTAACATCATCTCTTTTATTCAATTTCGACGCAGGTGAAATTATCACAAAATTTGAGTATTTCCGAGTGGTGTCACATATCCAAGATTTTGGAGAAGTGCTCACTTCTCCCACGGGAGACGCGGCACCCACACTCGGAAGATGCGGTGATTTGCTGTTGGAGATGTATCATCTCATTGAGAGATGTGCATCCCTCACATTGGGTACTGCATCTCCCGCTGAAAATGCAGCATCTCCCAGCAGAGATGTGAGCACTTCTCCAAATTGCAGGATATGTGACACTGCTGTTGATTGCTCGAATTATTGACCCATATTTCACAAAAATTATGAGCATTTAATTTGTTCTTTTTAGAAAAACAATATTTGAAGAAAACAAAGTCGGCAAGAGAGTCAAGCTAAGATGCCTATATTATGCGAAAAATGACTTCTGATCTATAGTTAACGGAAACTTAATGCAACAGATCCATCTTCAATATGTTTTATTCTGATTCATGAACTTTTCCAAAACATTTAGTAACGTTTTCTTTAGAACGAAAGATAAAGAGACTTTAGACACATGCTTACTATAGCTGACATTGGCCAGCTATCTACATATATGCTTGATGCACAATCCTACGAGAAACAATTGTCTCGTCTCTTTTTCTCAAACGCATTGTAATAAGTCATATTTTTCTTAATGTCTACCACTTATGAGTAGTTAGATATGTTCAACTAGTCGATTCCAACAATGACTTTTTTCTTACACTCCAAACTTATGATGTGAATATTAAGAAATGCATTTCTTCACATTTTTCGCATAAACGTATGAAAACTCGTAAAATGGGACATGTTTAATACTGTACACATCGTTTATATATAGAAAATTTTAATGTATTCTGCATAATGTCAATTTACCACGACATTAAAAGCAACGACAAGATTTGATGCTTACGAAAAAGCTAGAATTCTATGCAGTACTCATCCATAGAAAAATTAGCCATTGAAAAATCTAGGAAAATTTTGTGATATCATGTTTTTCTTGCAGAACAATTGGATGCTATATTGATCAAAATGAGTGAAGGTATTTTACTAGTCAATTTTAGCTTTAGTATAGAAAAACAAAATTGTTGATAGAGAGGCATAAATGAGTCCCTGAACACTGAGATTCTTATCTGCTCTAACTTTCAAGAGTGCTCCTTTCCTCCGAAATTAAAGAATTTTGCTGACGTTTTGAAAATTACAGAGAACAGGAAGGTAATTTCTCTGAAAAGTGGTAACTTTGTTAATGACACTCGCACAACACTGTATCTATTCTTCAAAAGAAACTGATAGACTACAAGTTTCTGTAGATCATAGGACAAGCCACACGAGATCATTGTGAAAGTCGACATTTTGTTCGAAAGTAAAATGTCATTTTTTTCACATCGATCGATTTTTCCCATCCTACTAAAGCCACGAAAAAATGCTTAAATTTCTTGTATTTGATTTCATGGACTTATAAACGTTGGAATAGGGGAACTGTGAAAAACAGAAAAATCATCACCTTTATTGTTTCATCCATTTTGTGTGAGCAACATCTCATTTGAAAGAGTAAATTCTTGAAACATTGAGAGTATTGATATTAAAAATCAGATTTTCTGAAAAGACTGGACTTTTATTAAACTGCCTTTTAGATGGTATTTAGAAGATCACGATGGAAAAATATTATAATTTGCAACATTTTTTCCTATCGAAAATTGACTTGTGACTATTTTGAAGTTTACTCGAAAAATTAAATTTATCAATACGTTCTGTTTATTGCTTAAGTATCCTTTATCTTGTGCTCTACTGTCATTATAAAACATTAGAATTTGTTTCCCACTGACAAAATAAGCTTTTCTTAAAATTCATTCCTGAAGTAAACCCTAAGAGGGTCTCGGCGTTCATATTTTCATCGAAAAGGTATGAAGTAATACGTATTGGAAGTACTAGATGTCATTACTCGTTATTAGGGATAGGGAATAATCAGAAGAATATGATAAAGTAATACACAAAGAAGATTATAGCAATATCTATAAATCATCAGTTGAATCTCCGCTTTCACACTAAGATGCTATGGCAACTGATCTTTCTATTTATGCATTCTTAGGAGAATCAATCTATTCGCTGAATTATAAAGACTGAAGCCTGGTAGGATGTAAATGTTGAGTTCGGATTCTGTTATTTAAACTTTTTGAACCCAAGTTAGAACTTAGAACTCATCCATATTTTTATACTTTCTCCAAGTCAAAGATGTATACGGCCGAAAACGTCTAAATCTGATAGATTTTCAGACGATTTCTGAGAGATGATTATTTTAGTAGAAACGGTATTCAATAAAAGAGGCTTGAATTAGACCTGTTCTCAGGCATTGATCGATGGCATTCAATTAAGACTATAGTAATAAGTCAAGCTTTCAGCAATTTGTAATTTGGTCGCAGCAAAAAGTTGATTTCTTTATTGAAAAATAGATCCTAGAACGAGAAACATTTCTACATCCTTTCTCTGTTGAAAAATATATGTGCAGCCTGTCTTTTCGAATACTTCCATTGTACGTGACGGTCCTTTGATTTTTCTCCTTCCCGTAATTTTGTCTTCACCTGATTTGTGCTCGAGCATCTTTGTGTCCACATGAGATAGACTAAGCCCTACATTCTTTGTATGCGAGAAACGAAGAACTAAACGCGAATTCTTTTAGAAATATAGAACTATTGATATAAGAACTGACACAAAGACCATGTAGTATAAAAATAGATTACACTGACAGGTACGATATTCTGAATTCTGCTATCTATAAAAGTTTAACAAAGAAGATGGTTAAGATCATGAGTCACAAAAATAAGACTGAATTGAAATTAGAAATTCATTCATAATGGAGAATAATCTGAGAATGAGCTATCTATTAAACTTGAAGTCTTATTAAAATTTCAAAATATGACATGTTCGAACTCAACAAATCGGCATAGTCCGATGATCATATACATTTCCTAATTCTCTCCAGATTCTGCATCAATCAAACACAGATGTAAATCGCTTCTCTTTTTGGAATAATAAACTTGTGAAAGGTTTATGAAGGTGCAACGCATAAGAAATCCTTTTCTACCATTCATGAAATCTACGGAAAAGGTATATGAAAGAGTTTGGTATATATTGGACTTTCATAAACCCTTTGTTAGGACACAAGAAATTTGGTTTAAAAAGGATTCTATAGGGAAAATTTTTCTTCTTGTATGTACACCTCCTCGCTTAGTCCAGTTCCTACCGTTACATCCTTAATCTATCTTCCTAAATTTATCTCGGCATATTTAGACATATTCATTAATGGGTTTCCATGAGATACATCAACAGGAAAACTGCTCTTGGGTCTTCCTTTCAAATGATAGGCATTTTACTATACCTTTAGTCTCAGGCATGGTAAATACCCACAACTCGAGTGGCAATAGGTCAACTTAAAATTTTGCTGATGGGCAGGCTTGCTTGTCAAATAGAATGTTGTGAAAATTTCAGCTCAGAATAATAACTCTTTCTTGATATATTGAAGTTCTAGAAAAAAAGGAAATTCTAGCATCCTTCGTGAAATATGAGTGATTTTCGAGACTATAATATATCGCGACTAAAATTATGATGAAATATGGATAACTCTAAAGAGAAGGCCTAAGAGCACTTATCTTTCCGTGGTGTTGTGCATGTAACTAGAAAAACATACCCTGATTAGTCTATCTGCTTAAGCTAACTCCTTAATTAATATCGATCATCTTAATTTAATTCCGAAATTTTTTCGTCAATTTTTATTTTAAAAAAATCATTATTTTCATCCCATAAGTCTCTTTGACAGGGAAAAATTGAACGGAACAGTATTATCCTCATAATTTGAAGAGACTTATAAATCAAAACAAACTATTTCAACTGAATATTGAGATCACTCTCTGTCACTAAAATTGTTATTACTACACCACGTGGTTTACGGAGTTATCCATCAAACAAGAATCAAAGCTGTTTCATTTCGTCTTTCAAACAAAAAAATTCAAAATATTGAATGAAGACTCAGAAAGATTTTTAGGAGACTAGATCAGATTTTTCGATCCTTGTTTGATGCATATCTATCGAAAATCTCATGATTTCGGGCTGAAATTTTCAGCATATGCGTAGAATAATAATGCCTTTTTACAATGAAGGAATACCTTTTGTCTTACCTCCGATTTACCATTTTTTCTGTTAGTAAATCTTACTCATACTATAAAAATTGTCTAGCTTTTAGAGACAACAACCATAGTCATACATCCATAATGTCATCTATTCGGCATTTTTTTCATATTTTGCATAGCTTCGTTAACACAAAACTAAAAGTCAAATTTCACGCAGACTTTTCATGTACCTTTTCCCCAGGCTCTAATCAAAGCTCATTATACTAAAGTAATCACTTGAGTTCCTCTCATAACAACAGCGATCATGGATATACAAGATTCACTACTCAGTATGCTTCTCATGATTTGGATGGCATGCTCAAGACGGAAGGGAGAAGGAAATTCTTTTTGCAGTCTTTAATTAGCTAATTCTTGAGCTATTACTGAATATTAATTATGCTAAAATAATCATTTCAATTCTTCAAATAACAGTACAGATAATTGATCCACAATGATAACTATCAGATCTGTCAATATCAGATGCAACGGACAAGAGTTTCTCAAATCATTCATTTATTAACTTTGCAGCACTTGATAAATACTTCTTTTCTTAAGAAAATCATCATAATTTCTCGAAAAGTGCTTTTGATCAGGCTTCACATTATATCCATGATTTATGTGACACTTTGTATAATCATATTTTTATTTTGAATCGGAGAGTACTGCATAATTAAATAACAAAAAACTACCTTATGTTTCACCTAGTAAGAAACAATGACACCTTTGGTATCATCACAATAATAATAATAAAAAAGGAAACACTCATAAACTGTACTAAGTATTAATAGCTATTTCTATCTCAAAATTCCTCAAAAAAGCTAATTTTAATGCTTTTATCAAAAACTTCGTGTCATCACTGATGATTATTGTATCCTCTTACATTTCTATATTGAAGGAAAAGTAGAATCAATCATTTTCAGATCTGTGAAAATAACGGTTCGTACCCGAATAAAATTTTGCTTTTGTTCTTGGTTTCATTCGTCGTGCCGTCACGATAGACAGTGCGTGCTTGACAGTATTTCAATATATGGCAATTGATAAATATATTGCGTAAATCCTCCTCACTAACATTTTTAGGTATTCGAGTGATCACAATTTTCCTATTGGTCAAGTCTGGATAATGATTGGAAAGATTTGAACAGCCCGTGGCATATTCAACACGACATTCAGCACCAAGAAGACGAAAATTCATGGGTCGTTGAAGATTGCATTGAGCTTCTCGATGCGTACGATGAAGAACAAAAGCATATCTATTGCCAAAAAGAAAGTTGTTTAGCTATGCAATAAATAAACCATTCATAGTATACTTTAGATGTGGTGTTGTACGATATTGCTTCATTGTTATTTTGATACAACCACTAAAATGCTGACGTATATGATTTTTACTCGTATCACTTTTTATACCCGACACGAAAAGTGTTCTATGATTCTTTGTTTGAGCCAATACTCGCCTCATCTTGGCATGCCTTCGGCGATTAATAGATGTTGTATGTATATGTGATGGGATTATTGATAAATCGCTCTAAATAAATTTCAAGTGCGATCTGATTAAATAGTATCTCGTTTAGATGTTTTCGACAACAACAACATGCTAATGTGATCTAATTTCTGAATAATATTTGTAGTTTCTTAATGATGTAGAGCATTTCATGCATTGGTGGACATTTAATGTCATCATTTTGCGAAAATGCATCAAGGAGTTCCCTTCAAAAAAAAATAATTTAAGTTCAGGTGCATTGGAATCGCATGAAACGACGAAAAACATTTTGAGAACATTACGTTCGAGTTAAAAACTAAAGATGGATTGACTTAAAACTTGCATAAAATATAGACCAGAGTATTAAAAGCCATCCCTATGAATTTCAGCTTGATCAGTTAAACTTTTCCCTCATATCACTGTTTTACAATATAGACATTCTAGTCAACATTAGAGACCACAAGGAGGGACGCGAACCACACATTTTTGAAAGGGTATTTTCATAGTTTGAGAGTCAGTTTATATACTATTGGATAGAGAACTTAATTTTGAATAAAATCGTATGAATGCCTTAAATTTTAAATCATGAATTGATTTAAAAGAATTGAGTATGTAGTCGTCGTGAAGTCACGCAATGACTACCTCTGAATCTTCTAGATCTTCGCTCTCCATTATTTGATTTACATCCGGTGACATTTTCAGCATCAATAACAATCATCAGAGGCGAGAAAAAACCTGTCTGCTCACTATTATCTATAGCATACTGTTCAAAATCTTGGAAAACTACCTAAAAGAAAACCTTGAGAACCATTGTTCTCCATCATTTAGCTCAGCCTCGAAACTATTTTATCAGTGTGACTAGCAGGGCTATAGATTAAACATCGTATTGGTTTAGGTGTTGGTAGGTGAAACACTCGTAAGGACAATCACATCACACTCATACAATACTCTGAGTCTTTGACCCGATGAAAGATCAAAACAAACACACTCAATACACATTTTTACATAACTGTTATAGAGTTTGATAGCTGTAAAGTAATCATTTTTTCTTTTCCCTTCCATCTCTTTCTTCATGGAATGACAATATTCACACATTTTGACTATTCGTTCATAGAAATCACGGCAATGACTATTTACACCAGCAGCATGATCCTACTGCCATAGTTATGAAAGATAGAAGTTTGAAAACGTTTCGGTTATATAGTAGAGGCGAAACTTTATTATTGCTTTATCAAGTAAAGTTTAGAAAAATTGAAATTTTTGTCGACATAAAGAAAATTTACTTTTTCAACGTAAAATAAAGATAAAGCACCATACTGATTCTATAATGAAAGAAACAAAAAAGCAGATTGTCCCGAAACTTTCTAGTAATTGTAACCTGGATAATAGCAAGGTACATGTTGATTTCTGATTATATATGTCTTATCCTGGAAAAATCCTTTCATCTAATCTCCGTTAACACACACGGCTTAACACACTACATAATTATGACAACTATGTTACTAGAAATCTAATACGTTTATCCAACAACTTTGACGGATCAAGTACATCATTTCTGCATCAATTAATAGACAGCATATCGTACCCGATACTAATCATTACAATATTGTCTCCTCTGTTTTAGATCGTATTCCTTAAGCAATGAAGAGAAAAGACAGTTTGTTTTGCTGCTTCTGGTCTTTGCAATTTTGTAGTCCCTCATGACTACTATTGATGCTTAAGAAACATCGCCAGATCTAAATCATATAGTGGAGAGCGAAGGTTTACAAGATTTAGAGGTAGTCTATATATGACTTCAGGAAAACAATAGGCTCAACTCTTTTAAATCAATTCATGATTGGAAATTTAAGGCATTCATACGATCTTATTTAGAAATAAATTTTCTATCCAATAGTATATTGAAACGGAATGTCCCGAAAATACCTCCTGTGTTCTTTAGAATATGTTGTTGTTGTAGTGGAGAGACTTTGATAATTCATCAGCCCAACCATGACGTTTGAAGGAGATATTCACCAAACAAGAGTAAAAAATAGCTCTTTTGGCAACTCCAAGCTCTCTTTGTTCGTATATTCTGTATATTTAGTTTTATTTTTGTCTCAGAGATTTAGTCTATTGAATTTGTCATCGCCTTTTTTCGCTTACTGAGTAAGAATATAAAAAGAATTTCTTCATGCCTTGTGTTTTGACATGTTCTTGCAAAAAAAAAGATATTTTTGTTTGGCGAATATTTCCCTCGAATGTCATGATATAGATCTAGGCTTATACCGAGCACAAGTAGGATGGGCTCGACCTTGATTTTGTTCACTGAAGGAAAGCTCTTAGCACGATTTTGAAAACCCAATCGAGTTCCTTCCTTTTTGTTCAACAAATATTACCTCACTGGATGCACATTTCGATGAAACAGATTGTTGAATAAGAATGAATTTGAAGTATAAGCAACACAGTCCTTTTCACGCATGACAATAAAGATAAGAAGATACTCATGATAAGATGGGATAGTCGAGACAGACCGACCGATTCTGAACTGTTAGATTTAGGCTTGTGCTCATTGCATGCCTTATAGGCCTAAAAGTTTACCAGTCTCTCCACTATCACTTCAACATATTAACTGTTGCACTTTTTATGTCATGTTCTGTATGATGTATACAAAAACCATCACTACTTCTCGACTCTGACAATAGGCGGTGATCTACAATATGAAAGCAATAAAAAGATCATGATGCTATGCTATTGTGTACTCGAGATAAATTGCATAATGAAATAGAAGTTTACATGCAAGCTCTACAGATGAATTTCGCTTACCAACATATAGCATTTTCAGTTCTTTTAGATTTGAAATATGTTTCTCTTTCTCTAGCTGTTATATTTCTTGTTCAATTTCTTGTCAAAAATAATCACATCTCTCACGATTAGACCTATGATAACTCACAGTTCTATAAACCGGTACTTTTTCGAGAAATCGGTCCAGCAACTGGACTCATTTTGGAGAACTAGATCTAGTAATCAGGTTTTTTTTAAACAAGCTTGTTCTATCGATAATAGTGCTCAAGCAGAGTTCTCTTCAGTTCTTTGATCGAGAATTATCACAGGTCAAAACCACGATGTCAATAATAATTAGTGTATAAACTAGAGTATCAGAAGCCCTACATGTCCAGACTACTTAACATTGCTTGATAGTTTTTGAACCATTTACGACGGTCAATTATGATAAAATGATATGGCAGGCAAACCTATCTGGTCTGTGACAAAGAGGTCACTATAAGGATATGTAACTGATTGTATTATTTTAGTAAAAGTATTTCAAAGCAAAAGAGTGAACGAAGAAAAAATGGAAATTACTCAATTGAAACAGCATCTATTCATTACGTAAGGCATACATATTGATGTGAAAACGAGAAAATATTCGGTAAAGAAAATATATTTTTCTCTTTATCAGTCTCCTCAATAGTGATTAACATATTTTGTATATGTCCATGCACAATTACCAAGGGTAAAGTGCAGATTCGACATTTCCAGTACCTTCAACACATATTCGGTACCTACAGCGTCTTTTCAGCACTTTCAGCACCTTGTAGTAAAATTTGGTGCTGGGAGGGACCGAATCTGCGCTTACCGTCTTCATAACTACAGTGTACTTACTTCTAGTTATTGTTGGCGCACAGATTTAAGACGTCTTGTTGACTATTGAGTCTTTCTACTACGAAATTTATGTAATCAATAAATATTAATACATTCGTAAGTCTTTCCCCTATTTTGGAATTGCCGCAATATCAAATGTGCGAATTCAAAACCAACTCTAGATCAAATTCGAACTTTTATATACCAAACTTCAAGGCCTCGGATTTGTTGCACCCCATCAGTTTCCTACACCACGTAACTGAATAGAAAAATTTCGGATCTTGGTTATGAACAACCAAGCTTCCTCTTTGGAACTATATTTAATGTAGTTGCATCCTGTGTTCTTACACGAGAAAAATGACGTTCACTTAGTCACTTATGTGTAATAATTGCTTACCGTATTAATGTTTTCATTAGCGTGTCTGTGCGTTGATACAACATTATCCGCAATAGAAGATGCTGTATTCATCAAATCTTCAAACATGATGGCGTAGTCGTCTTCACTACAAT
>CAJNSZ010002741.1:0-13872 GCA_905329745.1 Rotaria sp. Silwood2
CTCCAGCGGGAGACGCGGCACCCACACTCGGGAGATGAGGTCATTCACCACTGGAGATGTAAGATCTCCTTTAGAGAGACGCATCCCCCACACCCACACTCGCATCTCTCGCGCGAGATGCAGCATCTTCCGCAGGAGATGTGGTGGCATCTCCAAAATCTTGGATATCTGACACTGCTGACTTTTTATATCGAATACGTTCGCCAGTTTAGTAAAAAAGACCAAAATGTCTTGCTGATCGATTTCGATAACCAGAACATTAGTTCCCTATTTTTATATTACTATTCTTACAAGAGAAAATGTCGCCCAATATTATATCGTTTGAAGCATCAACGTCAGTACTTAAACCTCATATAGATACATTTACTTAAAGATTGTTCCCTGTTCATGTATAAAATAAAACTTGTGGAAACTCAGAACTTATGAAACATTCTGTATAGATGTACACGTAAAACTACATGCTCTAGACTATATCCTTGCACCTATACTCGTTTTGTTAAATGTTCTATCACGTTCTTTAGATCCAGAGTTGAACGATGTCAAAGGACAACAATTACATCCGGTCTTGATTGAATCAGAGCAGACTTTTGACTTTACAGGCTGCTCAAGAAATAAAATCGATTGAAAACGATGAAAGTATTTGAAACCATTTCAGCCTATGTATACCTAGACTTACGGTATTATTGAAGTGTTGTTTTCAGTCACTATATTGTTACAATGGTCGTAAACGGCGATTTTTTAACTGTCACTGCTTAGATGGTCTTGGTAAATCGTAAAGCATCGTTTATGGTTACTGTAAACAGTTTCTACAGATGATTATCGTTTTTAATGAGTATATGGTCGCGTACGACCGAAGATGATTGATCTGGCAAGAATACATATATACATATAAACAATTTTCTGTTGTTAAAAAATGGAATAGAAATTTCTTCTCTCTGGTATTAATAATGGCACATTGTAGGCAAGAAAATAAGATTATGAAATTTATCTCAAACCCTTCTGAAATACTATAGACAAATAACAGAATTAATGCACGTTTACAGTTATTTACCAGATTTATTGCAAATAAGCTAGGTGTTCTGGATACAATGGTTATTTCTTTCAATCGTATTCTTAAAGAAGTAACAGCTAAACGATATAAATCAAGCAAAATTACTGAAAAATAAACGCAGATTCATTGCATCTTGACAGTGTAAGTACATAAAAGCATTTTTGATCATGAAGACAAATCGTTCAATTAGATAAGAATAAAGTAACAAGCGTCCCTGAAAGAGCGAGCCTTGTTGTCTTTTAATGATATCTAATTCAATATCTATTTATTCAGACATTACATTTTTTTAAAAGATTCATCGTTTTGTTCTCTACAAAACGGTACATTTCTTATTAATGTGAATGGTATCGGTAATTTTTCAAGTTACACTTCAAACAAACAGTGAAGACTGAACAACTTTGAAAAGGAAATTTTTATCAAATTATTTTAGTTGTATCATACAGTTTTTGTATAATAGTTTCTTTTAACATTATCCTTTTTTCTAATTGATGAAATGCACAAATCTGTCTTAAACCCATAATTCAATGTATTTAAATTCAGACTTTTCAGCATTTAATGATTATTTATAATGAAAGAAGGGAACCTTGTCTTCACACCATTATTGTGTTAGTTGATAGATGTTTAAGCTTTTCACTTTCGTCAACTGAAATATCCAACTTCTTCTGAAGATCTCATTTCTATTTATTAGTAGTTCTGAAAGAACATTCTGGAGGTATTGAGTGTCATTTAATGTTACTTGGCCGAAAACCATTACCGATGCTAGGTTGGACATTTCAGCAGGGAATGTCTGGAGCTTAAGCATCCGTCAACTAACGCAATAGTAGTGTCAATACAGCCTTCCTTTCTTTCATCATGAAGAATCCGTAAACACTCAATAGTCTAATATTTATATACCTTAAATTATTCAGTTTTAGATGAATTTGCGCATTTCATCAATTAGAAAAAAGTACAATGTTGAAAGAAGCTGTTATATATAAACTGTATGATACTGCCAAAATAATTTGATAAAAACTTGCTTTCCAAAACTGTTCAGTCTTGACTGTTTGTTTGAGGTGTAACTTGGAAAATTACAGATACTATTTACATTGATAAGAAATATACCATTTTGTACATAATAAAAAGACGAATTTTGTTCAAAAAACTATAATGCCCGAATAAATAGATATTGAAACAGATATCATTATAATACAGAAAGGCACATTCTTTCTGGGACACTCGTCATCTCGGTGTACAAGAAAAGGAGAAAATATGATGGAATAGTTCCGTAGAATGTAGTCTAAACCACATTCAGAAAAATAGTTGTACCGACTTTTTGAAAAAATATTTAACAATAAATATATCGTCACCCATATTATTTCAGTCAAATCCTTTTATGGTACACATTTTTTGCTAAGATATCCTGAAGTGTTCTACAGAACTAACAGGACCTTTTTTTGTTCAGTATCTTTGAATACAAAATATTTTATAGTTCATCATTTTTTGGGCAGAACCTTACACGGTTCATTAGTATTGAATAGAAATCTTTCAGTTTCGTACTTTTGAACAAAGAACATTTCATGGTTCATCGCTTTTTGACAGAACCTTACAAGCTTCAGTGTTCTGAGACACAGAATTTTTTATGGTTCAATATTTTTTTTCCAGAATATTTTATCCTTCAGCATTATGGCGCAGAACTTTTTATGGTTCACCGTTTTATGGCAGAACCTTTTGTAGTTCAGTACTTTCCTACAGAACTCCAAAAGGTTCTGCAGGAGCTACAAAATCATAAAGAGGTTCTGGAGATCTCCTCTACTTTCCTCAGAGTAGATCTGTCTACTGCGCTGAAAAAAAAGGTGCCATACAAAACATTAATAAGGTTCCGAATTTTGCAATCAAACCGAAGTCTTTTTTAAGTTTTGCAGCAATACGATGTCACAGGCAAACTCCGTACGGGTTCCAAAGGAACTCATTTAAGCCCATACTCATATTAACGGGCCCATCTACACAAATAGATTACGTAATCTAAGACCTGAACATACTTCCTTAATCCATATGTAACACCTTATTCTGTATCTACCCGCTTATACTAATCCTCATTTTTTATCTAGCTCCTTACACAAACCCTTATTCTATATTTATCCCCCTTTATTAACTTTTAATTTATATATATCGCTCTATTCTAACCACTAAATCTAATTTATCACTTCGTACTTACTTTTGCTCTATGTGTCCACTGACACTAACCTTAAGCTATATTTTTGCCCTTTCCCTAATACCTTGAGATACTCCTGTAGCTTATATCAGCGCTATCAATATACTTCCTTAAACGATACCTATCCTCTCAATCTATCTCCTTAGCCTTGTAGGATCAATACGTGTATCTACTTCGATCTATACTTTGTCTCGTATAAAAGAGCAAGACTACTTCGAAAGATAGAAATCATTTATAGGAGTCCTAAATTTGAGCAATAGTCGATCTTTAAATTATTATGATACATAAAAGCTACATGAATAGTATCACGTTGTTCGTTAATATGAGCGGGCAGTGGATCCCTGTACTGTTGATAGGATAACAAGTTTGAGTTATTTTTCTGTTGCACTTTTATTTACATAAATTAAATAAAAAAGAAAATTGGGTTAACGTAATACTGTTTCAATCAAGTTTTCTCGCTCAAGGAAGATCTTATTTTTTGAACATAAAACTTTGGTATTAACTTACTGAGTGCATCAAAATTTGGGCTGTCAAGATTCTCAAAATGTAGCTCCGAGATTTTGAAAACGGTTTAGAGAATCGAATCTCCTTAATCCTCACACTGTTCAGTAAAGTTGTATATGAATATCATTATTTTCAGAAAATAGACTTTCTCCAACTTAAGGAAAAGTTCAATGAAGCACCATTATCCTCATCACAACCAGTTATACTTTTGACTGAAAGGTAAACAATGTGTTAACAGGAATAATTTAGACTTAATATTAAGGCTCCGTTCCCTGATTATTTATTTTGGGTAATGAACATGCAAAGCACGTGACATTTCTAGAATATATTTAGGTTGTTGAACAAAGGCTTTGTTTAAATTTTTGAGTCGGAAGGGATGAAATTTTCGGCAGATATGCATCAAACAAAGATTAGAGATAGCTCGTTTCGTCTGCAAATATTATTCCTGGATCTCTACTCTGCATATTGTACTTTTTCGTTTGAAAGAGCACGTCAGAATGCAACGTCTGCCGAAGCACTATTTCCAGGTTCTTTTTCTTTTCCAGAAGGCACACAATCAGAAATTCGATGCTCCAAAAATGATTTCATGAATTCCAAATTTGTAGAGATTGGTTCAATATCGAATTTGTGGTTTCATGGCTTCTGAGAAATAAAAAGAAACTGACAAGAGCTCTTTAACAGTTGTCGCATTGTGATATGCTTTTTCGAACGAAAAAGTACAAGCTGTAGAATGAAGACCCACGAATAATATAATAAAACGAAACGACCTACGCTTGATCTTCGTTTGATGCATACCAGTCGAAAATCAGATGACACACGGCTAAAAAATTCTATCGAAACTTCTCCACAATAGTCAAAACGTATTTAACGGAATTTGAATGCGTAGGATCCAAAATCAAATGGTTGAAGAGGGGCACATGAACAATTTTTGACCCATGAACCGTTCGTACTATCAAAGCAAGTAATGCCTGTCGCTATTTGTTTTTATTTAAATCAGTCATTAAGTGCAGCTACTAAAAATGGATGTTAATTAATTTACGGTAAAAGTTGTTATCTCGAAGGCTGTTTCTTTTGGCAAAACGCAAAAGCTGTAAAGGATTCAGCGAAGAAGAAGATGTGATTGTTGCACAAAGTAACGCGATTTCTGTATGGCTAGCTATAAACTTCGTATAGGAGCGTTTCAACTCTCAAACTAGTACTTCAATTCTCAAAATTGATTTTAGAGTGAATGTTAATAGCTAAACAGAAGAACAAGGTGAGTTCATTTGAGTTTCAGATTGGTGAACACCTGTTCGTACCATAGACAAGACAAGAAAAAATTAAGTCTGGTGCGAAACGCCTTGACTATGATATCATTAGAAGGTAAACTACGAAGTGCTGTCTACTTAGAAAAATGCTATGGGATCTACAAAAAATCTGGTACATTTCGAAGCCTTTAGAAAGTTTTGTTCCTTTGTACGATATCTTATAAGGTATGATGAAGTAACATGAAATCTAGTAACCTTTGTTAAGTACCTTTTTTGCAGTGCGTGAAAATATAAGCCACATCGGTGAGATTGATTGAGCCACGTTGGTATAGGCTTACATTAAATGCCTTCTAGGTTTCTTAAACTCTATCGGGCGCCCTAACCTTCGTTCGATTCTACACACGTAGCCGAAACATCATTTGATTCTCTTCGAATGCAAAGAAATAGTGACGATTCTCAGTCTGTTCCACAGAGTCTATTGAGAAATGGCACCTGCGTCATGACAGATTTATATCATTGATTGCCTTTTTCCTTTGTCTTTCTTGAATGTGAGTATAAGCCAACTGAAGACTTGAGCACATTCGCATCCATCTTCACAACCGTACACAGAAAAAAGGCTTTGGTGTATCAGTTTTTCTACTGTGCTCCAGACAACACGATTTCGTTAAGCATCTATACTAAAACACCTATTTATTCTACTTCTACTTTTCTCGGACCATTCGATGCGTACCTGTAAATCTGTCTATCTATTGCTAACTATTTCGTATTCACGCCGACCATTCACAGCAATATGTTTCTCATTTTGGCAAACCTATTTCTAATCCCTTATACCTATCCGCAATCCCTTATTTCTATATTTAACTTCCCATATCTATCCTTAATTGCTTCTATATAGCATATATATATTCTTAGTCCTTTAAATTTATATTCGACATCTTATATCTATCCGTTACCTCTGATTCCTGACTCTAAATCCTTTAATCTATTCGTAACATCTTATATCTATATCTGAACCCGTGTATCAATCATTAACAGCTTATTCCTAAATCTTAAGCCTTATTGCTATATCTGAACCATTTTTTATCTTTGACCCTTTATTCATAAGTCTAAGCCCTTATTGCTATCCGTAACAAATTATTTGTTTATGCTAATCTCTTTATCTATCCATAACACCTTATTTCTATACCTAACAGTAAAGTCCTCATTTGTGGAGCATGAAATCTGAAAGCTGTTATTTAATATTCAGAATCGATTGTAGTGTCAATGTAAATGAATAAACGAAGCAATGTTATCAGGCCAGTCTGCTGTCTGATTGGTGAACCCGTGTTGTTGTTAACGATCGTATAAGAAAAAACATTGGTTTCATATGAAACCTCTTGACTGCAACATTCTAAAAGATTTTGTACGGAACTTTTTCGACTATAAAAAATCTGTGTATTGTTTTCACGAAATTGCATTAACTGCGAAACCTCAAAATTTCGGTAATATACCTTTTTTCAGTGTATCAGGTCCCAAGACATCAGCCCTCACATGGCATCGATACCCTTACAGACGTAAGCACTTATACACACCGGCACCAGAACCACATCTCTATCGCGTCAACAGCTACCAAGTATACTCATACTAATTCACAACAATACCTATACCTTAACTCAGCATGAACACCCGCAGTCACATACGCACCTGAATTCACGACTGCACCAACCTTCACTCCCACCTATAGCAAGATCCAAACGATTACCCACTCTCATGCCTAGGCTCACATATACATTCAGACTTATTCACTGCCGAACCTAGATAAGCACAAGCACCTGTATTTATGGTACACACCAATGCACAACGAGCACCAACACCAATCATCAACAAATGCATTGACACATTCCACATAAACCTCACGTCAACATTCGACACGGACATGTACAACAGTACGTACATCAGCACTCAGACTACATTCATACAAAAGGCCAACAGTCAGCATCCACATTCACACTAACATGTACAAACACCACACTTACACCGACATCCAAATCCAAATCCACATCCACAGCCACACTTCATCCACACTCACACTCAGAACGTATGGAGAATAGTGTTGCTTGAAGCTATATTTGGTTCTGTGGTGCAGCTCTTCAGAGAGTCATGGGATCGGCCCTTCTTGAAATGAGAATATGGTCGTGCTTCAGCATCCCTGACAGGCATTCAATCCAATTTTTTTCGAGCATATATGTTTTTGAGTTATATCTGTCTACCACTTGATTCGGTTATCTGAATTTTATCCATATAACTATCTTCTGTGTGATTACTCTTTTATACTTGCAGCTAATATTAGCGTTCAGAATGATTTATCAAATAATACATGTAATACAGCATAGTTGGGCTCTGTTAATACGATCACTATCAGCTACGACTAACAGATTTACAATAGTATTGAAATTTTTCGTCTTTCTTGTTTTGTTAATGCTTGTATCGATATTCGTGTTACAAATGTCAAATGCTGAATGCTGCCGAAAATGGAACATAGGTATTCCAATGGATGCGGTGAACAAATCGACCTACCGTCACTCAGTAAATGAGGAAGAAATTACGGAATCGAACATTCGCTTATCCTCAGTACGTTGTTCAGGAGCATTAGCGGAGACTTCTGCTATTGGCCCTTCATGTAAATTTTCGAATATATGCCTAAGAGGTAGCAGTGTTTTTCTTACTTTGCAAGACGACATCAATGTACGACCATGGCTTGGTATTCAATGGCCACCACTAGCTCCTTTAAAAGAAGTGAACAATCGATCCAACATTCGCTCTTTCACATACGAACGATCCAAATTTTTGGATGGCTCTCGTCATTCAATCGGGGTATTGGCACGCCCTGGTCGTGACAGTGGAAGAAATTTTTCATTTCAGCCGGATATTGTATCTTTTTCACAATGCCAGTTCAAGGCCAACTATCGTGATGAGCTCCTAATCCCTATCAGCTTGTATGCCGCAGGCAATGCTGGACACCTGCTGTGGGAAACCTTGGCTCCCGCGTTTGGACTTGCCTCCTATTTTGGTCATGATTTTTCTTCCAAGAGTCGTCCATTTCGACTTCTAGTTCTTAACCATTGCGATGAGCCAAATGATTGGGACATCCTCTGGGATTATCCTCTCCGTAATTGTCACCATTTCGTAGATGGATTTCTCACTCTTTTATCTCGAAGACATCCAATCTATCTTAGCAAGCGACACTACGTACAAGACGAAAAACCATTGTGTTTCTCTCACGGAGTGAGTGGTTATGAGCCGTTTAACCCTTTCATCCTCCATCAAACAATGACGCCAGGTATTGGGCACAGAACTGTTCGTAATGTCATATATTCTAGACTTGGTCTTAGCACTGCTCGCCCAAAGCATGGATCGCTTCGTTTAACACTACAAATCAAGCGTGCTGGTAGGCATGGAGGAGTCATGGACAATCGAGAACAAGTCGAGGCCTTTATTAAACAGAACTTCTCTTCATACAAAAATGTCAGAATTGAAGTAAACATGCTTCACTTGGATACAACTTCTATCCCAGACCAAGTTCGAACACTTGCTAAAACAGATATCTATTTTTCCAGCGCAGGATCGGGCTTATACATGTCGAGTCTTTTACCTGATGATACTATCGTTATTGGCATGCCACGATGCAACCGTATGCCGCTACCAGTCAATGCTCGAGAGCTTCGTCCTGGCGTAGATGGACAGGCCCAAGATGCACTGTTCTCATCCTGCTCTGGATTCTATGAGTTCCAACACATACAGACACTCTCGAACGTCCATTTAATACCGTTTCCACTCGGTGCTATCAGTCTTCGTCTAGATGATCCGAATCATTATAATTTACCGATTTCGTACTTAAACGAAACACTTACTATAGCGATTGAAGAAGCACTCGCCTTACGAGAAGCTGTATTGAAGGCATAAAAGATTGTTACCAAGTAGTGGTAGCATTTTCGTCTTAGTTTATTTCAAATTTAAATTCTTGTCAATTAAAATTAAAATTAAATTTACATTCTTTTAAAATGCAATTTGATCATTCCTATTGTGTACCATTACCGACGTTTTCATAGAGAAGCTCGCTGACTAAATCTGGCAAACGGCGAAGTAAATTGAAAGAATTGTATTCATGAACTAGGTTGAATTGATTGAAAGAAAATTATTTTTTGTATTTATCAGTTACATCGGATTTACTTGGGAAATTCTGAACAGATCTGTGTATTCATTTGAGTTAAATAAGAGGAAAAACTTTATTGTGCACTAGTTGATTTCGATTGAAAAAAGCTTTCCGTACTTATTGATTCTATTCGACTTCATTCGAAAGCATATTTCTTGAAATGGAAGACTGTTAAGCTATGAGATAGGCCTCCTATGGAAACTGAATATCTTATTTTTCGTAACAAGCGATTCGGATTTCCGAAGTCAATTGTGGTTCGAATTAGGCAGTAAGACATAACTCCGGCTGCGTGCGACTGATTAAAACTCGATACTATCCATCACCCATAGGCTAACACGATGTGATGTTTCTATGAATAGTTTTATTGAAGTTTTCAACTGTCTAAATTTGAATGATATATCATATGAAAGTTCTTTCTTTCCTATGGATGTCGTGTGCGAATTTCGGTGTGGATCTTGCCTGTAGAAACATCAGCTGCCATATCAAGATCATATATCTACACGCATAATCACATTGGCACCCAACCAATGGTTTAGTTAATTGCATTGCACTGCAGCGACCCTCGTAAATCAATCACTTTTCACCTTTCGTTTAAGGTCTTTTGGTCGGACAATTGTAGATCTGTCAGGAGGTGTTTTAATACCAATTTCACCTCTTCCTTTATATGAATTTTGCCGTCGTCTAACCATACATTGGCTAACCATGTTTCTTAATTGTTTAGCAAATTGCAGCAACGAAATACCATAAAAAAACATTCGTATAACCGCTGTTTCAAGGTTTTCGGATTTCATTTCTTTTTGTTAGAGAGATACTCTGATATATTTATGATTTTGCTTTATGTAACTCGTATGTGCCTCTACGAATAATATCAGAATCAGTAAAAAAACGTTGCAATACAAATACATATCGATTGGTCTAATACCGGTCTTTAACTATGGCCTCCGATATGATCAACTAATTGATGAAATAAGAGAAGAAATTTGTCCTTCGCATAAAAATAGTAAACTTTTCACAACGTTGAAAATTGGTTGCATAGAATCTCGTCAAGTTTGATAACAAAAGGTACACAATTGTGGATGTGTGAGTATAGAGGTGTCAAGTATGCGCTTTTTATTGCAGTGTTTCAATGTCTTGCTGGGTCCATTTGGGTATGACCGTGAATATGGATGCTGGATCGCAGCGTATAATGTTCGGTGTGGTCATGTTAAGGCGCTGTGTACGTTTGTAAGCGTATAGTGTGACTGTGACCGCATATGACGTTTAATATAGGTGTGGTTGTGTTGATTTAGAGTTTGCATGTATTGGTGTCGCTAGAGGGTGTAGCTGTGAGCTGTGCGTGTTGTACTTCAACTTGGAATGTGCTGAGGTGCTATTTAAGTTTGCCGGTGGGTGGATTCCGATGTTGTCATGTGTGGGTATTAGTACGACGAACGATATTGTCTGTGGATGTGTCGAGTTGGTGTGCGGACGTGCAGTCATGAATTGTGAGCGCGGGTCAGAGATTGTCGTCAGAGAAGGGCTGCCCCTATTTTCGTGCCGTATCCTAAAAGGCAAAGATTTTCTCGGCTGTGGATGTTGATGTGTGACATCGCTTATGCTTTCATCGAATAAGAAAAAAACGCTCATACGCAGGCATTCATACACCCACAACCACGCCCAAATATACTTCACCCATCCACACTCGCACCCACACTCACACTCGGAAACAATTAGGTGCTTAGACAGCATTAGCATAAAAATATAGGCGAAACATTTTCCAAAAAATTAACACATATGCTTCGGTGTATATGTTTTTTTCGTAAGAACTTTTAAAACTGTAGTGCACTTTCTCTCTAATTATTATGTATCTTGTTCGAATTCTACATTCTCTGTGTTTACATTACATCACCCTAGAGCTCGTGCACTAACTATAAGTATTCTGCATCTCTGTATATTCATTCTTTCTTCTCCAGGTCTATATAATCACTACCCCTTTGTTTTCTTGATGCATAGGTTACGCGAAAAGTTTTTTTCACCCGTCTCCCCTAAACATCTTCAATTGAATGTAATAACTCTGTCATAATACAGTAGTGTTAAACTTGAAACTTGAATTCAATTATTGAAAAGTTGTTTCTAGTATTCAATCATTACATTATTGCTTTTCGGCCAGTCTCTTCGCCACACCCACACCTGAGATCGTGATGTGTTTGTGTCTACATGTGTGAGTCGCTTTTTGAACCAGTTCCTTCGCCACACCTACACCTGAGATCGTGATGTGTGTTCCCTGGAGCGCAGTTGAATAATTGAATACTTGAATTCAAGTTTCAAGTTTGACATATATGAACATACAAGGACTACCATGCTCGTTTGGTGCAAACTTGGGGAATCAAACACTTTCAGAACGTACAGTAGTCAATGGATTTCATGAATTTCAACGGGCCAATTTCAATGTTGAAGATGCTGCTCCTTCAGGTCGTCCTCGAACTGCTGTCAGCCAACAAACAATTGATACTGTTCAAGCAATAGTAAAAAATGATCCTCATTCAACTTATGAGCAGATGCAGATAGAAGACATGTTGGGCATTGGCTCTTCAGCGGTCTATTCGATTCTTCATGACTATTTGAAGCGACGCAAAATTTGTGCTCGATGGGTACCTCCTCATCAACTGACCGATGATCAAAAGCAGCTGCGTATTCAATTTTTTCACCAGTCACTCAAACGTTTAGAAGAGGGTCGATCTCATCGTGTATTTGACATTATTACTGGTGATGAATCATGTTTCTACCATTGTTCTCGGGCAACGAAACAGTAGTCAAGGGTTGGGTATCAACAACTGAGCCACGACCAACAAAATTTCATCGTAGCAAAAGTTCAGGCAAACAAATGGTGGCAATTTTTTTCATGAAATCTGGTTTAATCAAGTTGATACTATTAGAATCTGGTGAGGCGATCAATGCAAGCTGGTATGTTAATATATACCTGCCACAAGTCTTCAAAAATGTATCTCAATGAAGAACGAGAACAGATCTTCGAGGTCTCACTTTTCATGATAATAAAGCAAGGCCACACAGAGCCTAGGTTACTAGCGAATATTTTGCAGAAAATCATGTAGAATCTTATTCAAATTTATCATATTCTCTAGATCTAAGTCGCTGTGACTTCTTCTTGTTTCCAAAACTTAAAAATCGACTACATGGAATTTAATTCGACGATGACACTGCAATGTTGGATGCATTAGAACAAGTCATCAATACCTTGACAAAGGACGATTTCAAAAACTACTATGATGACTGGTTTATTCGAATGCACAAGTGCATTGAAGCTAGGGGAGAGTACTTTGAAAAAAATACACTAGAACCCGGCTTTGATTATTTGTCTAAACGGCTGGCGAAAAAAACTTTTGGAGTGACCCTTGTATCTATTTCTTTTGTATTCATGTATTCGTTCGTCCTATAAATAGACATGTTTTGGTCCAAGTGCAGCATGCGATAACTTAAACGATCATTAACGTAGCATATTACGGTGTTTTCAGGATAAATATGATCAATTTTAGCAATATTCTTTCCAAGTTTAACAATCTAGTGTATCAGAAATATCCAAAACTCACTCAAAATGAACCATCGTGAAAAGATTATGAGCTGACGGATTAGTTGTTTCTCTTGTTTAACTATCTGTTGACTTCAACAGAACTACTAGTCGATCATATTGTAACATTGGATTTTGATGAATATGACAATTGCAGTGTTGATTATCAAGAGGAAGATAAGAATGATATTGCTTTGAACGTTGATGATATAAAATATTCTTTTGATGCAATGTGTGCTGTTGTCGGATATTACAAAAACCCACACTTTTTCTACATTACGAGGGCGATATAGACCAAAAAAACACAAGGAACAGTTGTGCCGAATAAAGCAATATGCTAAGCCTCAAGGTACAAAAGCATAAAAACTCCAATGCGTCAATGACTTTGTTTCGGCGGAATTCATTCGGGCTCGAGAATATTGTTTACCTTTACACAATTTCAATTTTTAAGCCTTGACTCTCAAAAAAGCTCATGATTCAAATATTATTGGTTTTAAGGCGTACCATCGTTGGGTATTAGATTTCGAACGTTACCATCGAATTTCATGAAGAAAAGTGGCAAAACTAGTGATCGAAAGTTATTCGGAAGACCGAGACGAAATATTAAAGCCTGCTGAAGCATTTGTCAAAACAGTAACAAGTACCATTTCACAGTATGCGGAAGATCATTGATTGAACAGCGATCATAGCAGTTTGAAGTACGTTGTTTGTGAATGGAAGAAAATGAAATTAAAAAAATTCTTTTTGATCTTTCAGTTATGACAATCTATCAAAAAGGACGCTAGCAGGAACTGGCGAAAAGGTCACAAAGGGTCACATCAAGTTAATGAATCCTGTTACTCATTCATAAACGCATATGCCGATCATTATTATGGCTGGGAAATTAATTGGTCCGGTTTTTATGTTTAGAAGAGCCTACCTGAAATCTTGAACCGCGTGCTAAACCGTCAATTTATCAAGCTTGTAATATTTACAAGGGTGCAAAAGCAGATTTTAGAAGATGTTAGCTCTATGTATGGGGATGACACTATAGAGCTAAGCTATACTATGTATATATATATATTAGCATACATACATGAATGAATATGCAGCCGAATGGATGAATATATATAGGTATATAGT
>CAJNSZ010002742.1:0-12515 GCA_905329745.1 Rotaria sp. Silwood2
CGGGGGGGGGGTGTGCGCGTGGGTGTCGGTGGGGGTATGGGGTGTGGGTGTGGGGTATGGGTGCTGGTAGTTCTAGATCAATAGATATCATTCACCCACACCCGCCCATCCCACCCACACCCGCATGCACGCTCACACCACCCACACCACACACTCACACCACCCACACTCACACCCACACCCACACCGACACCCACTCCCACACCCACACCACCCACACCCACACCGACACCGACACCGACACCCACTCCCACACCCACACCCACACCCGTTTACTAAAAGAAAAGCAACCTGAGTGAATCACAAGCATTACCTGAAAATAAAAAGGAACAAGGTAAGTTGACGACTATTTCTCTCTCCGGCGTTTTCGCCGAAAGCCAATATGTATCGAAATGATTTGTTTGAATCACAGCTTTCTCCTACGTAGCTCAGTGCGACAAGCGATCGACATATGAAGCACTTGAGTGACTACTAACAGTGTTTTTTCTTCAATTTGAAAACACACACGCACACATACGCACCAGGGATGCTCATGACAGCAGTAGCTGGTGTCGGTATGTATTGGTGAAAAAAGTGTTGTTATTGCTCTTGTCCTAGCCCACATCTGTTAACCACACTCACACCCTATTCCGAGTGACGTGCTGATATCTCCCGTCAAGAAATATCGTCTCATCTGCCACACACGGCAGAACTGGACAAATTGCATTGACATATTCTCGGTGGAGAGGGTGTGGGTGTGGATATTGATAGGGGTGTGGATGAGAGTGTGGATGAGGGTGTGGATGGGTGTGAGTGTGAATGGGTGTGGATGTGGATGTCAGTGTAGATGTGGGTGTGGGTGCATTGCTCGTTTCATACCCACTCCCACACCCCACCCAAACTCACACCCACATCCCACCCACACTCACACTCACACCCACCCACACCTCACACCCACACCCTTATTCACAATATCATCTGCAGTCCATTCCAATCAGTGTTTGCTAGCTTGTTTTTCTTTTTTTCTGTTCCTTTTGTTTGACTATTTTGTTCTGTTCGTGTGAAGAAAAGATGAAAAAACAAGACGGAAAGAAAGAAAACTGTCATTTAAAATTATTTGCACTGAATGAGCAAAGCCTGTGTTAAGTTTCTTAGAGAGTCAATATGCTGCGGCTGCTTTCTCTAGCCTATCAGTTAGAAAAATTGAAAGAATCATGGTGAGCTTTTTCATTCCTTTTCCAGATCGACGAATACGGCGTCTTATACTGTCGTGTACGGACCTCCAAAACTATGACCATATATCGTCGTATGCGACAACGCATTTTTCGATCTGGCTTTTTTCTCTCATGATTACTGTTGTTATTTTTCTACTCTTCTATTCTACATATACATATGTAATTTCGTAGTAGGAACCTATCATTGCTCTCCACGTGAAACTTGTAATACAGAGAAAAGGTGAAGATAAGCCTTACGAAGGAGAACGCAGCACGCTTGAGAAGAAAAATGGATAGAAAAAAGTCAACAGCTTTCATGCAGCGTTTCATACAAAACACATTCGATTATTAAACGAATCGGAGTGATCAGAACACGTTGAAGACTAAATTTGAGCGTAAGTAGATTGCTGGCATCACTCAATTTTCACCCACTGTTAACAAGGATCGTTAGTAGTCACATCTTTAAAGAAAAAGAATAATGTCGACGGAATTCATTAATGAAGACGAGACAAGAGTAGCAACTACTGTGACCTCTTTTTCATGGGACTTATTATGACTCTTCAAAAAGTCGCTAAATATTTTGAGATAAATTTTATTCGACTCCTCAGTTCATAGTAAGTGCGGGTATATGTGTATGTTCGGAAATATAGTCATAGTTAATACATTCTAATCATTTCTCAAAAAATGTATGCATCCCGCGTAAAAACAAAATGCTGAAAAAGATAAATCTCGATAGTCCTTCATTCTTGGAACAAAAAATAATTCGAAAGCAAAGTCCGTATTCAAACAAGAGTAGTTTTACAGGGTCATGATTGTATACAGAATAATATTACTCAATTTACAATAGAACTTTCACTCATGATACCATAGTGCAAAATTCGCGAAATAAAAATACATCAGTTGTTATTGTGGAGCTTGTGGATGTGTAGATCTTCTCTTCATCCACAAACTCATCCATACCCTGTATACTAACTCAACGAATCGTTGTTTCTCGTATTCACATCTTCTATATAACTGGCTCAACATACTTAACAAGTTTCATTTGATTTCAGTAACATTGAATGTATCAACCAAAAAAAAACGAAAACATTGCAAGTAAGCAGATAGGATGACTCGCGTACATGACTATAATCATAATTAAATTTTCTTGCTTTTAGTGAATGAAAGTGAAGGAGATAGTGTTCAATTACCCAATATTCTGAAATGGAAAGTAGGCTTGATAATCGAAAATGGTAATTTATGAACTTTCCAGCATCTCTCTAAATATATGTTTAATGTTCTGTCATAGATCTTCGTTTTGATCCAGCATCGTGTGGTTCTGGTTTGTTCATTTCGGATGAAAATACTCATTTGAGAAAGATTGTAGCAATAGATGAGTGGCGAACTTACCGTATTATGAACACTGAATGGACAGAAGGCATTCATTATTGGTCCATGAGAATTAATGATCGTGGTCCGGATGGTACAATAATGATCGGCATTGTAACGAAAAACTTTGACACGGGTTCAATCCTCTATCCAGGAAACACATCTGATAGCTACAGTTTCTATGTTCATAATGGAAACAAATATAATGATTCTAACGCTGCAGCGTTCACTACTGATTTGCCAAAAAATAGCGACGTCATTGAGAACTGTTTGGCAATAACGTGATGAATTTTTGACGACATCTTGATCCCTCGTCTTGCCAGAAACTTGGTGCATATTAAAATAATGAAATAATCGTAATTACTAAAATTAGATTTTAAATCAATTAAGGTAGATTTAATAGCATGATGCTTTCGTTGATATATGTATTACTAGTAGTCACCCGCCCCTCTCCGCATGCTTGTTATGGACCAGAGAACGAGAAGTAGCCGAAGGAATCTCGATTTAAACTTACGCTCACTATTATTCTTCAAGACAGATGTGAGTTGCATAATAGTCTATATTGTAATTTAAGCAAGCACATTCATTGAATTTATAACATTGAGAAGACGACGTATCCTTTCCGTTCCATTTGTTTCAAATAAACCTTCTGTACGCATATTTATTCTATTATAGAGCACGTGAAAAAGACATATTGCATACTGTCATTTTCTTCTAGGTAACATTTTCCTTTCAGGAACTGGTTCGAACAATGGAAATCAATAAACACAAAAAATATACATTGCTGGAGAGTCGAGCTCGAGTTCATTGTAATCATCCTTTAGAAAAGCAGTCGTTTCTGAACTCTCAAGTGGGATGTATTTTCTTCGATAAACCCGCCCTAGGCTTGTCTTAGATCCATAAGATTACTATTATAGATTTTGCCAGCTATGACACAGCCGCTTATGAATAAGCAAGTATATGGGCAAATAATTGTCTGATGGCTTGTAAAACTAATGAAAACCGGGGATGTTATTCAGTACAAGTGATTTCAAAAACAGTTGATGAATATCCTAATGTTTGGCATGAGTTTCGAAGATGAAAAAGCGATACTACTTTATCTCTAATTACCTCCTCGTACGATGCCATTTATTATAATTGCTCGACTCCCTAGCTCATCTCTTGCCAGGACCATTCACATCATTTCTGAAATGCCGCGTGGTGTTCTTCTCGATTTTGATGCTCGAACATTGACCTATTTCAAAAACGGACAAATTGTGGGCACGGCATACGGTCAACTGCCAGTTCATGGAACAGATGTTAAGTATTTTCCAGCAGTTGGATTCTATAAATTAGGACAATGGGTTAGTTTGATCAAAACAATCAAATGACTACCATGCTCACAATCGTACTTAAATGTACCTTTTATATATTACTAACAGATCTATTTTTAAATCAAAATAAATAGAAGTTATATTTTCTTACAGGAACAATTACACAATATGATATTTTACGTGTATTTCCTTTTCAAGATAATATTTTTTCTCTGTCTGTTCCTGGTTCATATCTTGCTAACGTATTAAGTTGTGGTATGTCAATGAAAGGTAGTGGAACATTCCTTGCCATTTGTGGAATTGAAACTCTCGATCAAGGAAAAACTTGGTTACTTACTGGAATAGATATTTCAAAAACTGATCTTAATTATTCTGTCGCTACAATAACTTATCTAAAAGATGCAGAATTTCTCAAACCATCAGTTACTATTTGGCGGGAATTCAATATAACACAAACACAAGGTTTAATTAATTATTTACAAACAAAATATCCACCTTGTTAAAATCTATATGAAACCATACGTGTATCAATTTTTTTTAAAATTTAGCAAAGCAGTTAATATTTTTTTAAATCGGATTTTGCATGAGAAATAAGCAATAATTTTTTTTACTATTTCTAATGTAAAGAAGTCATTTTTTCTTCGGTTATCATTAATTTCGATGGGTGTGGGTATGGGTGCGGGTGTGGGTGTAGGCATTCTGTCTCTGCAAAGCCTCACCCACACCTACGCCTGCACCCACACCCACACCCACACCCACGCCCACACCCACGCCCACACCCACATCCCACACCCTCACTTTCAACTAGGACCAAGGCTACAGTTACACGCAGAAGCACAGCAACCTTCATGCAGGCTACGGTGTGGATTGGTATCTCGGAAGTCGATTTTGTTACATGATGGTCTACTATGCTCCAAACCCCATCCTACAATCACATCCACCAATATCCACATCAGCCCCCACATCCGATTCTTACCAGCACCCTTAGCAACGCCTATATGCACATTCACACACACCTGCATCCGCACGAGCACCACACACTGACACCTACACACAGTGATGAGCCAGGCTGACATATGCGAAAATATTCTTTTCCAGAATCTAACCGTTCCCATAGATACATACATATGTGATCTATCATTTCCTAAAATAGCGGTTCTCAAAGTTTATAGAGGCCTAGAAAAGAGGCTAACAAGGCTGAGTCCTAGAAATCGGCATAAATGAAGAAAGTCAAGCTACTCGGCAATATAACACAATATTTCATAAGCGAACAATATCGCAAAAACCTTGCTCACCTATGGACTTTATGGAAAAAAAATGATCGTAATCCAATTTAAAAAAAGCTTGTTAGCGCAGCCCCTTTGGGACTGAAATGTGGAACTCACATATCTCCTTTGGTTTCATTATACTAATGACAAAATACCCAATATTTAAAATCTCCAAAAGAGAATAGTTCTTTTCTAAAGATATTCGATTATTAGAAAATGCTATGTTTTTATCTCTCAATTTCAAACAGAATTTTTTTCTCACGAAGTTGCCAAGGTCTGTAATGGGGGGTTCTCTGTAATGGTAGCCTATGTTGCTATGGTCTGTAATAGAGGGGTGTCAGTAATGGGGGGTATGTCTATAATGTTCTCTTTCCCGTTGCTATGTGTATGTAATGGGGTGGGGAGCGCCAACCTCGAACTGAAAACTTACACTCACTATTTTCTTCGAAAGCGTACGCGAGTTCCACAATAGAGTGGAAAACAAAGGATCTCGAGCCACCAAACCTATCTGAAAACATACCGCTCCGTATATTGCGAACGCTACAAAGGAGTAACGTCTGATCGAGCGCGCATTTTTACTCCATGCTCCTACATGTGTATCCTACTTATGGGAGATGCAAAAGCTCATGAAACCTTCCCTAGGCTATTTTACAGGAGGCCCAAAAACTCGAGATCTCTGGTAGGAAATCAGGATTTCGACACTCGCGTTACACTTTGACGAAAAACCAAGATGATATTCGGAATCAGGTCGTCAAGCTGCATCGAACCATATATATTCAATAATTTGTCAAGAAATTTTCGGCTCACTTTTACCGGTAAACCAGGTTCACAACCATACCGTCCCGTATATTCTAAACGCTACAAAGGAATAACGTCTGTTCGAGCTCAAATTTTTATCAGATGCTCCTGCATATATATCCTACTTATGTTAGACTCAAAAACTCATGAAACCTTTCCTGGGCTATTTTACAGGATGTCCAAAAACCCAAGGTTTCTGGTCGGAAATCCGATTTTAGGCATCCTTATTACACTTTAAAGAAAGACCAAGGGGATATTCGGAATCATTGCATTCAATTGAATCGAATAATATGATGTTCAAAGTATTTTTCAAAAAACAAATTCCTCGAAAAAATACTGGCAAGGATACCCCAGGCATATTTTGTTAAAAAAGAAATTTAAAATAAAAAGGTTTTACATGTATAAGATAATTTCCTGAGGAATATCCGACCATTTGTGAACAAAAGAAAACTGTTTGCAAGGAATGAAGTCGTATTTCAAGCTGTTTATGTGGAAACTGCCCAATGTCCTGGGGTCCTCCTCAGGTTTTTCTAGTCAAAAAATATTTTTTTGAAAAAAGCTTTTATTTTCTTAAATGTGATTTTCTGAGTGATATACGATCATTTCTGAGTAAATGAAAGCTGTTTCTGAGCAAAAAATCCACATATGCACCTGCTTATGAGAAGCTCTCCACTGTGCTGCATGCACACCGACGCCGGCACTCGCACCTATCCGCACCATTGTATTACGATAATAAGCCACAAAATTTCGAAAGTAAATAGTTCGCTGCTCTCTGCAAGTCAGATTTTTTCATTTTCTCGTTGAATCGCATCTCTTCAATATTTGTACACTCAATACCGTTTTTCTTGCCAATTCCATAATGCCTTTTGAAAAAGCCTCTATATGATATTCCTCTTCAGATAAGAAATAAAAAGAACAGTTATAATCTCTTTTTTTACCACAAAAAAAATGAGTCAATGAAAAAACCAATAAAAAATAAAACAGATTATAAGACAGATGACATTAACGTGACAAAATACCCTGTGATAAATTTTATGGAACTCACGTATATTTTCGAAGAAAATAGTGAGTGTAAGTTTTAAGGCCAATTTTTCGTGGCTCCCCTTCCTCTTACAGACGGACCCCCATTACAGATATACCTCCAGTTACAGACCTTAGCAACCAGGTTTAAAATAATGGATATACATATACATATATATAACAGTTTCATTCGCCATATAATTCAATGCTTCTTATGAGCGAATAACAACAAAGAAAACGAAAAATAAGGACGTCTGTCAGAAAATTAAAAGATTCGTGTTTTTATACTATCTATATTTCATATTAGTATAATGAAGCTGAAGAATATACGTGATTTCCACATTTCAGCCCCTTTGGGGCTGCGGTAAGACGCTTTTTTCACACTAAACATAAAACATAATTGAGTCTCTTAAACCCAATGGAATACAAATGTGAAAGAGACCGTTGATGACGAGAGGGAAGAAAGAGTTACAACGTCATTCTTAAAATGTTGTCTTTTCTTTGAAGTTCTCTTAACGATGCAATAATTGCGACTTATTTTTGGTTTATTTCTTCAAAAACTGTTTAAAAAGATGGAGAACCTCAATTTGAACAAGATCATCTTTCTAGCGTTTCCGCTTGTGTGAGACGAGTGATTTGATTCTTGCTGCTATATCTACAGTACTTTGAAGTCTTTAATCATTTGTATTACAGAACTCTCGTTTATTTTCTGAAAATGATATTGTCTGTAACAAGAAAAACTCTAGCAAAAAAAGCAGTAGGCTGGACGAAACCTAATCTTCTCGAGTCTTCTTCCTTTGTACCGAGAGTTCATTTTTTTTATCCACATATAACTGCAACATGCATGTTACCAGCACATTGATGTTCAAATAATTTTGTTTGCACGCAACTTGACTGTCGTTCATAAAGGACTTGCAGTGACTGAAGGTGATGACGATTGAGACTGCAAAACCGGACAAGATAGATCTCGCGAACCCAAACGTTGTAAAAAGCATTAGATATCATGAGAGAATTACGAAGAAGAGGATCCATCTAAGAAAGCTGAGCTTTGCTAAAGTGACTTCTCGGCTAACTCTAGTTCTAGCGGAAGAAAGCTTGGACAGTTAGCGTGTTTTATGAAAATTTGTCTCCTTTTTTCTTCAGTCCTAGAATCCGACAGGTCCGCTTCGAAATGATATATCAGCAATATCTGAAATTTCGCTTCTTTGCCAAGATACAGATATCTTTTCAAATTTTATCTTTTGAAGAAATTCGACTTGTGAGCACTGATAAATGCCTAGAAATGGGAATATGCGCTATTTAACGTTTAAAGTAGCCAATAAGTGTGCTGAGCAGCAAGTCTAATTACACGATTATTCTGAACGGTGACGTAACTCAGTTGTTTCTCATCCAAGTGAAAAACTAACACTACTACGATAATCATTAATTAGTACATTAGATCGCCTTTTCTAGACATTGTTCAGAACTCACAAACAGAATATTCTCAAAAGTTAACCGTTGGAAAAACCTCTGCATCTGGGCAAGGAAGCAAAATTTCAGCTACAGATTATATACTATTTTGAACTAGACTAGTAATATTGTAAGATTGATTAAAACAGAAAAAATCTTTTTTTCTAGAAAATACAGTGATTTCTCTAATTTTCATCTGTTAGAACTAGACTAAAACTTACATTGGATAAACTTAGTTTTCACATAGGCATGCACCGTTAAAAAAAAGGATTTATGAGTTTGCAACGAGACATAAACCCTTTTTCCCTTTTTGAAATACTTAGTAAAAGCAAAAACCGTTTATTATCTCCATCCTACACGGAGAAAAAGGTTTATGTCCCGTTGCAAACTCATAAGAGAGACCAAATTGAACCGAGTTCTGCTGGTTCGGGTTCGGTATGGTTCGCTTCAGTAACCTTATTTCTACTTAATTAGATATAGATGATGGGTAAAACACTGGCTCTCAGCACGTATGTGCCAATGCCAAAAATCAAACCCGAAACATTTGGATTTTGCATGAGTTTTGAGTAGTCTTAGGTTTCGTCTTCGAGATTAGGGTTTCGAGTCTTCTTTTGGAGTAAGTTACTGATAATTGCAGACAGTAATTCGATTCGCTCATCAAATTTCGCATAATATAACCAGGAAAAAGAAGGTATCATTATATAGGAAGTGACTGCTAACATAGCGCTACTTCGAAAAGAAATAGGTCTATTCAAAACACAAGTGCTCAAGACGAAACTCAACTGATCAAAATCCAAAAGTTCCGGTATTGATAGACAACTACTATTAGAATATCACATAAGAGTTCATACTAGGGTGAATTATGCTAGAAGAAGAAGAAGAAGAAGAAGAAGAAGAAGAAGACCTAGTCTTTTGACTACCGTGCGGTATAGAGTGCTGTCCGAGAACAGTGTCAAAAACTCGATATTTTTCCTATATCTATTACTAAATGTAGCTGTGGACAGAAGGTCAACCTGACTCAGAGTTCTCCCGCTTAATCACTTAAGCTCCTTGTATATACATACTGACTAACCACATACTAGTCACAAGGGTTTTAGTGCGTGCCAAGCATGTAGTCATTTTGTTATCGGATGGATAATCCGAGACAAAGCTGTAGTTAGGGACCTGTCCAAAGTCATTTTATGACTGATGGGGCCGAAGTTCGAACACAGTACCTTGTGGATATGTGTCAAACATCTTAACCATTCAGTCATGCTCGCTGGAATTATTCTAACTGATGCACTTGTAGATTAAAATAAAGTTTTTAATACGAATACTTAAGTATCAACAGTATTTTTAGTGTGAATATTAATCTCACATCAACACAGATGATTATTCATCACAATACAGAAATGACCAATCGTTATAAACACTATTAGTGTGATTGTGGTAAAGACAGAAAGGCAGTGTTATACACGAGGATTAAATTAAAAATGTAAAACAATCAATCAAAAGTTTTTTTCATCTTTCCAAATTCCATCGCATTTTTACAAAATGATTATACTTGAATCATTGTAGTTCTGTTCAATTTCGGCCTCTGACTCATAAACCCTTATACCATTTATTAGGAAACCAAAAACGGTTTTTTTCCACTAATTATTCTCCGTTTTTTTTGGGTGCGTGCCTCGAACTTCCTGTTTCGACTGCTGACAACGAACAGTCAATTCTCATTAAAATTATTTTTCAGGGAAATATGCGAAGCTGAAACTGTTAAAGAAACTTACTCCTAGGTGAGACAGAAAACTTTTCTCGCCGAAAGCCCAGTGGATGAGAGACGTTTGTCAAAATTGGAGAAAACCGAACAGGAAAAGGGACAGAAGAAAAAACCTTTTTATCGAACGTCCATTATAAATGACGTCTTGACAGATTAATTGCGTTTGCTGAACAATTAGAAAAACTTTGTAGAAATGTGCATTGAATTTCTAATTGATCTTGTCCATATTGAAAAAAACATTTATTGTTGGGCGCATTTGGATTTGATGGGGGTGGACGATTGAGTAGGAAGGCAGCAAAACCTTGATTTAGTGAACGACAAACGGCATCTGCTGCATATTGATCAAAGCCATTTTGACATACAGAACCTTCCACAAAGAAATGATCTTTATAACCTGTTGTTGGATCTGTTATTTCAACTTTTGTACGAATACGCAGTGGACTAGGAATGAGTACTTGAACATCAACAACCTTACGTGGAAATGCCAAAAGATTGTACAATTGTGAACATGTTTGCGCAAATATGCCTCTTGCTGATGGTGTATTTGCTCCTAGACCTTGAATGATTTGTGGACCAAACAGTGATGAATCAACCTGTTGTGAACCAATAACCAAAAGGAAAATAATACTAATGAATTGCATCTTTCTGGCAATTAATTATCTAGAACAATAAAAGGCATTACGTGACACAAAACACAAACATCAACTAATTTGAAATAATTGTTAAGAGAGAGTCCGCGAGACCACCAAACAAGTCGGCCGCCGATAAAATTTTGATCTTCGATTTAGGTATCTCAAATGAAAGGTCTAGTCAAACCATAGACAAATCCAAAATAATAACTCTTTCTGACTTCCCTATGAAAAATGGCATAGTATACAAGTGATACACCCTCCGAAACCTGGAAAAAAGGCAGTTTTTTAGGGTGACCTTAATATTTTGCACTTTTCTCTGCATCTGCTCATTCATTTGAGTTCCGGCACGTCTCAAAAGATGTAGAAATGTTTTTTCTACAAAAGTTGATAATTGCTTATGTTCTACAATGCCATTCATCAAGTGATAATTCCAATACACGAGCAAAAAGGACTATTAGCTAAAATCACGATTTTCTAGTATTTTGACTCTAGCCACGCTGGATCATGTCATCCCAAAATGATTTATATATTTTCTGAAAGCCCTTAAAATTCTGCATCGTATAAGGTATTACTTTAAAAGACTAAAACACCAGCGAAAAAAGTTTCTCCATGGCACAAACGTCAGGGGGTGATGACCATCTCTATTAATTCTGTCCCCTAATTAGGATACTAAATTATTTTTGTCCATCGGAATAAAAAATGTGACTTCATATTCGTAATCTACATGAAAAACTAAGCATAAAAATGCTATTTCATTGCATGCAAAGTTAATCAAGTAAAAATTATCCTATCGACTACAATTAACTGGAGTATATCGCCAAGTATATATTTAGAGATTTGTTTAGAAGCCTGTCTAGCCTCTCATAAGAAACTTTGGAATCGAGTTTTATGTCTTATTTAGAATCACTGGACTCTTACCCTGAAAATTAAGTATGAATGTTTTTTAAATTGCTTTTTATTTGTGAGAAAATTCGATTTTCCTAGATGGTAATCGGAAAAACATATAAAACGGAAAAAGTAGTGTCCATATTTGATAGCTTTTATTGTAATAGCTTATTCTGATGGAAAAACAAATTTCCAAAATACATGTTATTCAACGTAGTTTTTCACGCTGATTTCGAATATGCTATTCATTTAGGTATTAGAATAGTCTATTACACTAAAAGCTATCAGGTATGTACACAATTTTTAGAGTGTTGTATGCTTTTCCGATAAACATTGGAGGCAATCGAATTTTCTCAAAAAATAAAAAGCAATTTAAAGAAGCTCTATAGGTAATTTTGAAGGTAAGAGTCCAGTGATCCTAAATAAGATAAAAAAATCAATTTCACATTTGCTCATGAAAAACTAGATAGGCTTACAAAGAAGCCTATAAATATATGCTTTGAGATATACTCCGGTTATCTGTATTCGGTAGCATATTTTTACCCTGATTAACTTTACCTTCAACCAAATAACATATTCAAATTCAGTTTTTCATGCAGACTACGAATATGAAGTCGTATTTGTGACTACGACGAACATAAAATATGTATCACCCTGACCATGGGTTGGAATGGACAGAAAGGGCCTGAACCCCCAGCCTTTGTATCATGGACAAACTTTTTTCGCTGGTGTTTTAGTCTTTTAAAGTAATACCTTATACGATGCAGAATTTTAAGGGCTTTCAGAAAATATATAAATCATTTTGGGATGGCATGATCCAGCGTGGCTAGAGTCAA
>CAJNSZ010002743.1:0-13852 GCA_905329745.1 Rotaria sp. Silwood2
ACATCTCTGTTACACAAAATTGATATTTCGCAAGACTGTGATGTTGATGATAGGAATTCAATGGAATTTAATAAACAACTTCAAAAGGTACAGCAACAATCATTGAAACATTCAAAAGCACTTCAACAGCATGTAGCTGAAATGTATGTGTGACACAGTAATGAAATTTAGAACTAAATTACGTTTTGTTTACTAATTTGTGATTGATAGCAACAACAATCGCAATATTTAACATTAAAAAGAGGCTTGTTAGCTGTCATTCATTATCTATAGCTTGTTCACCTTCATTCAAAGCTCACTTTCCTATAGTTTTGCATTCAAGAATATCGCCAGTCTAGTTCATGTCATGTTTAGTGTTGCAAAATACACATCCCTCTATCGGACTGCATGTCTATACTAAGCGTATCCTATTTTGCATTTCCGTACCAAGGTAGCAACAAGTGGGATCGACTGAAAATGTCTATAATCTATAGTGCCTTATTCAATAGTCATATCCGATTCATTTCGTGGAGACTATCATGCTGTCATATGTTGATTATAGAAGACTGATCAAAATTCTATAAGGACTAGCCTGAGTCTTCAGTTCGAGATATCATGTCTAGTTTTGCATGTTCTTTGTTGTGATTGTTTTTTCTGTTGTATTTTAGACATTTGTTTTGGAATTGCTCCATAAAAATAAGTCTTACGTTGTCAGTTATGATGATGGTCGAGAAGTAGTCTATGACATTGATCCACCTCATTCAAGGGAGAAAGAGCTGATTTAGTTATTTTTATCAATTTGAGATTAAAACAAATTACTTATTCAAAACAAAAGGTCTGATTTTCAACGTTCTGTCCCTTGGTTTTAAGTATTTTCTTATTAACTGAAACTTGTAGGTTGTTGCGAAATTTAATTAAAAATTTCAAAAAAGTTAAAATAATCGGAATATTGGAAACATCATTTTTTTCTTGTAATTATTATAGTAGACTAAATCTCATAATTGTAAGAATCATCTTTTTTTTAACAACCAAGTGCAACCTATAAGCTCGTGTTATAAAAAAATACCTAAAATCAAGACGTAAAAAAGGTTGAAAAGCTGAAATTTTTCGAGCAAGTGACTTTTGTTATTTAAAACTAATAAAAGTTCAAAAAAAATAGCTCTTTCCTCCTTGTATTAAATATATTCTGTACAGTTTGTCTTTCAACACATTGTGCATTGTATGCTAAACAATGGATTTTGATAGATTTATCTTTTCGGAAACAAGTCGAACGCTGTTCATAGACGTATTTGTTAAAATATCAGCGATTTCAGTTGTCTTTTTCGTTGTTGCTGAGACTGGTCTTCATGATTGGTCATGAACACTCATCTAACCTGTTTTCTGGCCGGCCATGAATTGTGTGACAACAAACACCACATTATTAGTTATGAGTCCTTACATGGAAAACTGTGACATGTAGCATTAGCAGAAGTGTCTCTGATATATATCAAATTGATCTGATTTACGAACAGGATACGTTGGATTCTTCTAACTAATGCTGGACGTAAAAATGTCGAAAAGAGACGTGTGCGTAGATGTGCACGAATAGAAGATTATGTCCACACTTCTATCTTTCGAAATTTTAATTTTCAACGTATATATAATAACGATCTGATACAAATGCGTTTTTCAGAGATTCTTAGTAAAAGGGTCAATTTTGTTCCAATGTAAAATGATTTTATTTACCTAACCAATACTTAGTGAAGGATTGTCTCATTACTGTATGAAAAGGAAAAATCATAAATTTTCATTATTTATTCATCGTATTTGCAATTTATTCAATTCTTCATCAATGCTAGGGCCTAAAAGATCATAGTGTTTATTACAATTAGCTTATGGTAAAAACAATCAAGGCTAGTCATAAGCATATAGAAAATAAAATAGTGAGCAAAGATGACATGAACCATGAGCAACGGTTGGCAGAGCTGGGCTATCTTAATATACAAGCAAAATATATAAACCATCGATGAGTGAGCAACCTGATACATGTAAACCATAAAAAGAATGTACAATCATGGTGTTGTAGGAGAAGAGAATCGAAACTAATGTTCATATTGGAGAACCAAGGACGTTAGCTATTTTGTCATTCACATCCCCGCAATTTCATGATTCATTTTATAATATGTACAGATGACTTGGCAGGATGAACAATATTAATAATTAGAAGTAAGAATATTGTTGAACAACAGTAGGAACAATCGGATAATGATGTCTAGGCTTCGTAGTTGAAGCCGAGATTAGCATGCCTGCAACAAATGAAGCAATTGAAATGCTTAGTATTGCCATTCCAAGTCCGGCGAAAAGTAGAGCACAGCTGTAGCCGATGGAAAACTCAGATGTTGCAATTATCGTATTCGTCAGAGTCAGTTGAGACAGAGTGTTTATTATTCGAAACCAATAGATACCCACAAAGGCAATAAAAAAGGCAACAGCCATAAGAAAGAATATGACAGGTACCAGAGCAACGAACGTTAGTAGACGTTTGAAAATGAGAACGGCTGCTGCTGTTAGAAAACCAAGTACCAGAAGACCGAGACCGATGAGAATCAAGATAATTGGAGTCGACATTAAAAGATCGATGCACCCAATCACAAAGTTATATTTTGAACAAGTTTTCCATAAGCCTGCTTCAGTAGATGCTGTCGTCGGACCTACCACTACTTCTATGGCTAGCCAGGCATTGGTGGCAATAGCAATGGCAATGCATATGATCCCCAAAAGGCTAAGTACTAGAACGCAGAGAAGCAAAACGCTTACTCGTTTCATACTGTTTTGTCTTATGCTCGTCAATGATTATTGAAGAAAATGTTGTGAAAGCTGCAAAGATGCAGTGTTATTTATCAATTCTCAAAAAGATCATTGCAAAGATGCAGTGGTATTTATCTATTCTCAAAACTATGTTAATTCTACATTGCATAATGTTGAGAGTGGGCGTACATAAATAGTATCATGCTTGATGATGAGAATACGTCTATAGGTGACAGAAAAAAAGTCGTTGAAATAAAATAAATAGGTTCGACTTTTTCTTTGCCTTCCCATCTACGCGTAAGTAAAAGAACAAAAAGATGATCATCGAACATAAAAAAGTTTGTCGGTAAGCCTCTAATACGGCTAAAATGCACGAATCTGTCGGCACAATACTGTAAAAATGATGAATCCGCCTTTGATTCCAACTAGAACATGCATTAAAATCTGTTTTACATTGTGTGAATGACTTTTCATAATATTGATGGTCAGTCGCAACGAGCTCACACGTCGAGATCAAATATTGAATTAGAGTGAAAAATGTTCTGCTATTATTTTCTTCGCTAATGTATTCGACCGATTGTTTTCAACTTAAAATATTTTTGTGAGGATACTGTTTGAAAGGAAAATTCGAACAAAATATTTGAAAACTCATTGATCGTATGCGATAACTTCTTCCCACTAGATAAAATACTTCTCACAGTAAAAAACTTCATTAAGTTCGTTATTGTAGTATTATCTTCAAATTTAGTCGTCTACGTATCTTTCAAACATGAATCTTTTAGAGAAGCATCTTGTTTTTAATTCTGTTGCAAGTATTAAACAAAAGTGTGCTGGTTTATGCTACAATCATCTCTCGTTTGTATAAACTTTATCTATTATAAATAATATCCTTGCAATGAGCTCATTTACATAGACTACCTATCTATGATCAATTGTGAAATAATTATAAAACGTGTCTGTGACTGATCATCAAATTCAATTATTCAAAAGCGGCACATCGACTTCACATACTAATTAGTATCAAATGTGAACTAAATCGATTATATTTCTATTGCTTCACAATCAAAATCAAGTTATTTAAGCTGCAACTATTTATGTTACATGGGCAAGCATTGGCTTCTAGCGATTATATCAGTCATTTAGTAGTCGCAAACAAATTCTTTGTCAACAGAATATAATCTTCATACAGCACAGATTTTTACTATCGAAACAATCGAATATGCATCATCCATCGTGTCTAATACGAAGCCGAGCACAAGAATAAAATCTGCTGGTGTGTGTCATCATATGCCGATGCAGTCGATTTTCCGATAAACAGAACGTACTGCTCAATTTAAATGTTATTACTGATGCCAGTAGATAAAAGAATATTGTTGATCAATGAAAAGATTGACTGTTTTTTTAATCTCGACAATGATCATTTTTATTTTTTTCGTTTAGCCCAAAAATGCTCTATTGTTTCAACGAGAAAACCAAAATGAGTCGTCTCAATTTTTTACTTGTATAATGACTTGATTACATTCATATATATATATATATATATTTAATGAAAAGATTAAAAAACATGATCCTTTCAGTACTTCTGAAATGCGTCGAATAGCTTTTTTCAAAGATTTATATTATAATTCTTTATAAAAACACTTATTTATATTTGCTTAACTTAAGTAATTATTTAAAATAAATTTTTGTCGCATGAAACACGGTTAACCTCGTTGTTACAACTTTTTAAAATAAAATTTTCTTAAATTATTTTATTGTTGACTGCCACTCATAAGTTTTACATTCTTTTCTTTCTTTAACTTTTGCACATGAAATTAAATGCAGGTTTTCCAGAGACTATTGAGCTTTGCAAATAAATTGTGAACAAAAATAATGAACATCATCGAAATGCGAAGACTATTTCAAATCATTAGCAGATTTTTTTTTCATGATAGACTCTGGTTTATGGCAAGAAAAAAAAAACATTGCTGTTATGAAATAGATTCGTAATTTATTTTCATTATTGCATCAAGCAAGAGACATGATGGGTTTATCTAATCGAAAAAGAAAACTTCAGTCAAATGCAACTTGATACTTGAGTTTCTTCATCATAAAGATCTAAAGTAGCACTACTTACATTTTCGCGTCATCAACGCTTCATAATTATTTAAATAGCGATTCTATTTTCTGTCTTCTCCTTTTATTATGTAAACATAATACTAATTCAATAGTTTTTATTAATATAATATAAAATCATAATACTCTCCTTGTTTCAGCATAAAGTTAATTATTTAACGAATCCACAATCGAATAGCATGAATCTGTCTCGTGTCTCTCATAATTATAGACGACGAAGGTAAATAATGTCGTAGCCATTCAATAAGTTCGTCTTTTGTTTGCGATAAGGTATCCTTCAGATTCGTCAAGGGATCATCTGCACATCGAACATTCAATGCTCGAAGATTAGACATACTATTGACAAGATCAAGTATATTTTTTCGAGTTTTAACTTTAATCAAGAGTGTCTCACATTGAACACCCAATGGAGAATGACTCAGTTGATGACATTGTTCATCATCAAAATAACACCAACTTTTACCAGAAGCATATCCTTGAAAATTTAATCTTCGGATTGATTTACTTGTATTTTCTATTAATGGTATTTGTAAATTTAATGAAGACCATGCACCAAGACTTAATGAATATAAACAAGGTGCTCGATCAAGTAGCATTTGTAATTGCGACAGAATATTATCTGTTTTTTTATGATTATTTATTGATATATTTAATGATGTTAGTCGATCAAATTTAGAAACAACTATTAAAAATTGATCATTGAACGGAAGTGATAATGAAAGATATTGAATACTAGAAAAACGAACACGTGACATAATTGAACTGGTAAAATGTGAAGAACCATAACATAAATTATTCACACGATCATATGACCAATATTTATCATCATTAGGAAAAGTCGATTTTGCTAAAGTACAACCTGTATAACTAAGAAAATCTTTAAATGCATATGGTAAAGTAAATATATCTATGAAATCAAAACGATATTGTTCATCCGAAGAATACCAATGACATCGTACAAACCATTGATGTTCATCTAACCAAAATTTAGTTCGAAATGAATCAAGTATTTGATCTGATTGAATTTCTTTACTTTCATCATTTAATGCTGAAAATCTCATTTTAAATTGAAATATTTTTAATTTTAATAAATATTTTCTAATTAATTCTTCCCATTGATATCCATCCATATAAATATTACATGTTTCTAATGTTAAATCATATAAATCAGGTATATTTTGTAAAAGATATTGTAAAATATTTAATGAACTATCAAAAGAAAGTTTTAAATGAGTTATTGATATAATTGGTAATGATAAATCAAATTCATTAGCATAATCCATAAAATCAATCAATAAATATTGAAGATTAGGTGTGAATTGAAATAAATGAATTAATTCATTTAAATAACAAGAAGTATTTGTAATAGATAAATGTTTGAGTGATGTAGAAGTGACTGTTGGCATTGGAAAATAATTTCCATGAGCAAAATTAATATCTATATAACAATAATTTAATTTTGATAAACTCCAAATTTGACTATATAAACGATTAGCACTAGTTCGATTCATTGAAATATAACATTTAATCAATGTAAGACGTGTGAGAGATAAAATATGAGAACATTCATTTATTAATTTATCTAGTATATATGAAGAATGAATATTTGATAATGATATTGTTTTTAAATTAATAAAATGTTGTATTTGAAAATTATATGAAAGAAAAAGACCAATTTGTTGAGGAGTATTATCATCATCCGAAAGACGAAGAGATATAATTCGATTGACAATAAATGGAAGATAATTTTTACAAATAATATCAAAATCTGTTTTTGTTATTGATTGAAAATTAAGACAACATTTTCGACAATGAGCAAGTATGAGAGTGTTGAGACGTGAATTGAGACCATAAAAAGCTTGAAAAAGATCAAGAATAGTTAAATATTCAAATAAATTAAATAATAATTCATTAGGTAAGAATCCTAAATTCATTCTGTTTGCCATATGACTGTATTATATATGACTAAAGAGAATAATAAAAGAGTAAAAAAGCATTGTAATACATAAAGAAAAAACAAAAAGATTGTTTTTTTATTGTTATCATTTTCTTTTTTCTTCTTTGTTTGACTACAAAGTTTCGACGTATATTACAAAAAGAAAAAGAAAACATCGGTGCACGTTTGTATTTGCTTTTCTCACATGACATTTCATAAATTTACCTATTGATAAAAATGGCCTATGTTTTTCTATTCGATAAATCTGCTTCTGAAGAATAGCACTGATGAATAATGTTATTTGTTTTCAAATGATATATTTTCAAAAGCATAATGATGAGGGTGAGTGTGGCTGAAGCATTGCTTAAGAGAATGAGTGCGAGCTACTCATTCTCATACTTAAGAAAAAAAACTAAAGCATATAAAGATTACAACGATATTGTGTCTTTTTGCAGCTAATGAGTGTGAAGTGATTTTTATCAATCTGTTGTTTTCGAAGATCTTGGAAGAAAGATAGCATTTTTTGAATTCTGATTTGTTGAAATTTTGATGAACAATTACTCTTGCGATAGATTCAGTTGTTAACATTTGTCTTTAAGTCTTCTTCCTTAATTTAATTGAAGAAGAAGAAGAAGAAAAACAAATAGTAGTTTTAATGGTACATAAGTACATAAGGTATATTTTTATTTCTCTTGACAAATTCTTACTCTCTAGAGCTGAAATTTTCAGAATGAGTTAAGTAATTGAGTGTACATCTGTAATATAGATATTCGATCAAAGAATAATGGCGGGAAGAAAGCCAAGCCCAGCTCGAACAACACGTTCGTAATCAGATTCCGTATACAGACGTTTTAAAAAATACAGCGAGATAAAAGAATAAATTTTTCTCTTGCATTTACGAAGATATATGACTGGCATATACTGTCACATATTAAGTCAATATATGTTCAATTTCGTTAGACTGTAGCGAAAACGACTGTACATAATTGAACAAATTGATGAAGCTAACGGTATTTTCACATTCGATCATTCTATTGCATCAATGCAATGCATGGTAATAATGTATTGTATATTACCTCCATTTCTCTCTGTAGTTCGCCGTATACGGCTACGAATATATACGATTGTGATACTAAACCATATAAAATGGCGAGTTACAGTCGCATACAGATTCCGTATTCCTCAACCTGACTGATTCGAAAGAATTGGTATGCGGTTTATTTTCGTCAAGAAGATCTAATGTATCTGATAAAAAGGAAATAGTGACATGAAAGCATTTGAAATCTTGCAAGTTACATCATTGACAATTATCTTTGACATAACTGTTTTTGTCTACTACTGATGCATTACAAAGCAAAAATTTCGTTCGCAGAATATCCAACATTTCAAATTGTTTCGTATACATATGATAATAAAAAAAAACAATAAATTAAACTCATGAAAAATTGTATGATATTTTAAAATTCTTTTCCTTTGAGTGTATCTTGCCTAAATCCTTAAGTTTCACTTGCTTTGTCCATATTCTTTACTAGATTTCGTTCGGAGGAATGTAAGTGTCTATGATTTGCTCATCCAACTTCACCTACCAGCCACATAAATTCCTTCCGTTGCACTTTTCATTCACTTCATTACGTTATGATTAAAGTTATCTCAGACAGCAATTGATTGAAGATAATCGACATCCGTCAGATACTTTCACATAATCATAGCACAGTTTTCAAACTTTTACTTCATAGGCAAAAAACAGTATACTGTCTAGTTTCTTCCATAAGCAGCAACAAAAATAGATCGTCTCAAATTCCACAAAAAGACAAGTGATGCAGGATTCACCTAGCATCTTTCTGCTTCTAAATGCTTTGAATACTTTCGTTATTAATCATGAATACTTCTTATTTACTTCGGCGCCATTTCCTATGTTATTAAATATATAAAGAAATTTTCAGATCAATGGAAACAAATATATTTTACTACATACAAAAACTGTTTACATTAATAGTTTTTAAAATAATGTTCTTTTTAATAGTTGTGTGATGTTTTGTCTATTACTAATCATTAATCTTGCTTATATATATATATATATATTTTGATATTACGAACTTTTGTCTATTCTGTATACATATCAAAATGTTTTACAATATTATTTAAATAGTCCTTAGTTTTCATTCATTGCATTTCACTAAAAATTTATTCTCATTCATTAGATCCAATTGGTGAAGTTGTTAAAAATTTGATATAATTTAAACTATTACAAATATCAGATATTGAGTTAGATTTCGTGTATAATATTTTTTAAATGAATTTGAAGTATGCTGACAATCATAACCATACTTTTAGCATTTGTCTTATCTTCTGTCTTATTAATATATTACTTTTCAAAACTTGTCTTGATTCTGTGTCTCTTTAAAATATCGGAAGTAGAACTTCGCTTTTACATAGTGAATCTATCCTGCTAAAAGATTAAAAATGTTGCCTACGCATAACAGAAATTTTTTAGAAAGAAATGCAGAACGCGAGAAAAATAAATTAGATAGTGAAAATCAAATTACTTTCTTCTTCTAGTCGTATGATCTGAATCTATTCGCATGTTTGACAAAAGCAACAACAAAAATAAGTCCAAAACACTTTTATTGCCGACGTAGAAGTCAAGGAGAATAAAAAACAGAAAAAGAAATGATGTATTCATGGCCAAATTTTCTTTTCTTTCTATGCGTCGGCAAATAATTGCATTCACATTCTGTTCTCATTTTTTTTTTGCATAATGAGAACGGTATATTTTTCTGTTTAGATATAGACGTTTAAATAAAAATAAAGTACTACAGTTGAATGGAAGATTTATGGGAAAATGTGAAAAAATTACTAAAAAATAAATGTTTTGCTGATTACTCTAAAAGTTATGATCGTTGCCCATTGATTAAACTTGCTAATCAAATGAACGGTCCTCGAATGCGACTAATACATTGGTCAATACTTGCTGAAATTCAACGAATTCCACATAGTAAAGAAAATTTAGCTGTTGATGCTTTAGAAGCAATTGATAAATATGGTGCTGGAATATGTGAAATTTTTATGGTTAGTCATCGATGGTTACGACCACGTCTTAATTCCAGTGAATCTCATCCTGATTCGATTGATAACCAGAAAGCCAAAGCAATAAATGAATTTACTAAATGGAGACAAGAATGGGTAGAATTAAAACATGGTTTTGTTCCAGAAATTTTTTATTGGATTGATTTTTGTTGCATTGATCAATATGATCTAGCATCAGCTATACCATTATTACCAATATGGGTGGCATGTTGTGAACGTTTTTTAAGAATTGAAACATCAGATTATTCTGAAAGAGCTTGGTGTAGATTAGAACCTTTATTATCATATGTATTTCAATTTGCTGATCATCATACGATCATACATTTAGATTTCAAATATTCATCCACTAATTTTCAATATGGAAAAGAAAAACAAGTATTAATTCTCGATCCATTAGAAGGAAAAAGTACAGATGAAGCTGATTTAGCAAAAATTAAGCCTATTGTTGATTTGACTAAAACTATTCAAATTAAAAACGATCGAGAGAAAGTTGATTTCGGATTGACAACAATTAAATGTTTTCAGTTGTAATTGACACTAAAATATAAGATGAAAAACACACATAAAAAACATGAATATTAAAAAAAATTTTATTGGGAAGTATTATTTTAACAATTAATCGTTAACAACAAACGTTGATCTTTAAATCTTCCTTATTTGGCATTGCTGTATATAATCGCAAATTTTTTATGCAATATATATATTTTATATATCTATAGTGATATAAAAACATTAATAAATAGCTCTCTTTCATTATTTTAATAATTGCATCATTATGTTTCACTACGTACTTAACTGTTATACGTCAACCAGAAATTTTTAAGTAAATTCTCTTCCCGTGGTTTTTTGGGAGCGACTTGACAAAAAATAATGAATTTTTCAATAATTAGAGCAAAAGTTGTCAGGGATTCAGAATTCCAAGATGCTCTCTTCAGAGAGATATGGGGATCGCAAAGATCAACAATGACTAGAAGTCTCTTCCGCAGAATTATACTTCATTTCTTTCAGCTGCAATATTGTTTATTACAACTAGGATCAAGTCGGGATGCGTGTTTTTTTCTTTCAAAAATATTATTCCTAGAGCTTCGGAGATGCAAAAAACTAGAAGCACTGTAAAAAAACGTGTTTTTTATCAATGATGCTAGCTGTTTAAAGGCTGCTGCATTTCGTAGGAATAGTATTGTAACGAAAAAAAGCACATCCCAACTAGAACAACGTGTTCTTAACAAAATTGAGCCAGATCGAATGCACCGTGTGGGATAAAAGAGCGGGGAGGGGCAATTTCATTTTTTTTGTTCAAAAAATGATTTTAAGAAACGAACGCGAAACAAACTTTCTCGTATGTATCAGGACGTTTTTCCCCAACAAAAGTGATTCGAAAAGTAGCGGCGTTATATGTCCATGATCCATGCTGTCAACATCTCTAGAATTGTCATTAGGAGGATTTTGCATACAAACAATCACCGCAGCACGAATTTTTCTGCTAGAAATTTCGAGAGATAGATTTAATAAAATTACTAACGAACTGCTCTAGTCCTGTCTTCTTTTTTTATAAAAACCACCAGTTAACCGGAGTTAACCCACGGTTTTGTTCAGCTATTTTCAGTAATTATAATTTATGAAAACAAATAACTGTAAACGTATTCATAATGCCGAAAATGTATCAGTTACCATAAAAAGATTTAACAGATATTGCCTGTCGATATACGCAGCGCTTTTGGGGTCAACAGATACAATATAAAGTGCGCGAAATAAAGGCCCATACTATTTTTTCATTATTTGGTTATTCATTCTGTATCCTATCATTGTTCACAGATACATGTTATCATATACACCCTGCAAACGCATCAAGGAGTCTATATTTTATTGAGTCTTTTTATCGTACTTAAATTCCAGCCGATTGATGGGTTAAAAGTAGCCTTCGAACTTTTGAGAAAATTGTACCTCCATTTAGCTTTTCTCGGTTAGGTGCAAGTCATTTATATCTAGTAGCAGCTTGACTTTTTAATGTGACGTTTTTAGGCATGCACTCAAAGAAAATAATTTGAATCCTGTGAGTGACTATTATGACTAATACTCAAAGAGTTAATTTTAATTATTTTTTTATTTAGGATTGGTCTAACAGCTTATCCGGATTGAAAACTTAATGTATCAAAAATAAAATAATGTGTATGTTTATAAGATGCATTGTATGCATTGTACTTGAAAGGTGTGAGAGAGAGAGAGAGAGAGGTGAGAGGTAATGATAAAGAGCCGTGAGTTGACTATGATTTAATGTCGTTTTTTCTCCGATTCGAGGGATTTGAGCTCACTCATATGACATTTGACAGAGGATACTTCAAAGCTATATTAGTAATGAAAAAATAAAAAATCGAACAAACTTTGATTTTAACATCCGAAAAGAAAATGAAAGTCTCCTTAAATCGAACTTGAGAGTTTTGATGAACCACATAAATGAGATAAGTAGGACCTCGATCATTTCTTCGGTTTCATCCGAATAAAATGGACGATGGTAAAAATTTGGCTGATAATAAATTGATTTAAGTTACAACTTTATTGTCTTTCACATAAATACTACACAAGATGAACTATTTCAAGCGGTAATGATGAAAACGAGAGGATGTGCGGGTGAGGCTATGGATGTCTTCGCCTTTTGACTCACACACACACGCACACACACACACACTCTCAAGTATAGCACAGAAGACATAGAATAAAGTGAATAGATAGCACAGTGACTTCTTAAAGAATGAGGAATAAAAAAACCAGCTTAACATTAATTTCGAAGTTCCATAGCGACTATGGGGGCAGCATTCGCATTATTCAATGACATCGAAGTTTTACGCTTTTGTTCCCCAACTGCAGACCACTTGCTGACCATCTTGCTTATCCATTTACTTGCCGAGTGTACCCTATTCCAACAAGTGAGATAGCAGAACAAATAGAGGATGGGTGTTAATATAATGAAAATTCCAATAATATGGGCTGGACTCTTCTTTTGGATAGCTGTTTTAGTAAGCCACACTAGAATCAAGCCAAAGAACACGCATATAAGCGGATAAACGAGAATCAATATCATCTTCGTCATAACCTTAACGGCTTGAGTGCAACAGTCGAGAGCGATGTGGATTTGCAAAAATAAATAACTGCATATCAACAGTAAGATGATAAAAAGGAATGCGCCGATAGCCATGACCAGTTCGTTGGAGATGAAATCGTGTGTGATCATATCGATCTCGTGTCGAATATTCTCCAGTATCTCATTACACACAGTGATGGTAGCATTTTCAGCACGTTCGATGGCAAATTCAGCAGTGATTGACAAGGTGTGACCAGCATTTGTAATGACTTCGTTCGCACCCTCTTTTGTTTTGTCGACTGCTTCAGAGAGAAGCTTCGATACACTCTGATTAATACCGTTAACAAATTTTTCCCCATTGCTGGCCAACATGTCGTTCAAAGTGTGAAGCATTTTAAAGCCAGCTTGTTGAGTTGTATTGACGGCTTCTGCAATACTTTTCGAGAGTATGTTAGCGGCATCCGCCAAGCCCAGTAAATTTGGGATAAAATCGACCATTATTTTTCGTTCTTCTCTGGTTCTAAAAGAAGAGACAAAAGAACGATGGCATTCGGCTACCTTTCTCTCCAATTGTGACACAATTCCTATTGTTTTCAATACAATTCATTTGCAATAATAACAAGAGCAGAAAGTGGTAGTGTAGTAAAGAGCTTATAGCCTGATTGAAAGAAATTGGCAAAGGGCATCGGTGTGGTGCTGTATCATCTTCAATATGAGATGAGAAGTAGATAAATATTAGAGCCCTGTCCATAGGCGGCGGAGCAAAGTAAATTTAGGGGAGGCTCAAAAAATAAATAAAAAATTGGAATACGAGCGTTGAAAGGTACTAAGTAATTTATGGAAGTCTTTACATTTTCCTCGAGAATCCA
>CAJNSZ010002744.1:0-13844 GCA_905329745.1 Rotaria sp. Silwood2
TGTGGCATAGCGAAATCCGTGAACGGAGCATATGAACACATTCTATATTCGCCATTCTAGTGCATTAGAGCTTAACAAGAAATAACGATGGCACGTTTATAACAGACTCACAAGGTATCCTTTGAGATTGCTAATTATTTCGAAACTCGGACTAACTCGATCGTATTGACCTCAGCAAATAGTACAAGAGGTTAAATCGACTCATTATCATAAGGCTTTGGAAAGGCAATATGCTTTTTGCAAGTGTTAATGGAAAGATATGATTTTACCGAGGAATTTGACTTCTCAGCGAAAAAACATCCAATATGCGTGATAGCTTTATTGTGGTTTGGTATCATTCTCTTTTGAAATAGTTAAATTTTTGAGCTCTATCTGCTCTGTATTTCATTCAAGGCGAACAGGAATGGCATACAAAAAGCTTGGGATATTACTGTACAAAATTTTCATCACCAGCTTCAAATATCGGAATCGTCGAAAAATTTGGGTTTTGAGTTGGAATCACGATTAAATGATATTTCGTTTGTGTTCGATAATTTACTACCACGCACAATTATTCATGGCGATTATAAAATAGCAAATATTTTTATCGATCGCAACTCGGATGAGAATCAAATATATGCTATAGATTGGCAATGGTATGGCATTGGGCATGCTGCTATGGACGTAGCTTCTTTTATAGCTACATCAGTTCATGAAAATACGATTGAACATTCATTGGAACTCGTTCGCTTCTATCATAAAGTATTAACAGATAATGGAATTTCATATTCATGGGAACAATTTTGGCAAGCATATCAAATATGTTGGATTGAGTTTTTTATTTATACAGTAGTAGGTCTTTGGAGTGTAATGCAAGCCAATGACATTGAAATTGAAATATCTCTTTTGGCGCTATTATATCTTGATTATTAGTAGGGGTGGTACTTTAACTCTGCTTTAAAAGTTAAAGTACCTATCTTCAGAGGGGCTCCAAAAATTCATTCAAGCCCTATTACTGGCGGATACCCTAAGGTCCTCAATTCCTAATACTGGAGGTAGCCCATAGGTTCTCAAGTCCTGTTATTGGAGATTCTCTTAGAACCTCATATACTACTATATGGGGATACTCTGAGATCCGCAAGTGCTATTATCTGTGGATACCCTAAGGTCCTCAAGTCCTATTATTCTGGAATATCCTTAGGTCCTTAAGTCCTATTATTTGGGAACAATGTTAGGCTCTCAGGGGCTACTCTACGAGAGTACTCTCAGGTGCTGATGGTTTGTAATGAGGTTATGGCCTTATATTGTCAAGGTCTACTATAGTTGAGTACTCTTCGATTCCCAAGGAAGATCAAGTTAAATACAAAGATCCATGAGTTTATAAACATTCTAAAGAATTAAAAGGAATTTTTTCTGTTACCCATTTTGTTCTAGTATTCACATTCGTTCTCATTTTGTTCGAGATGTTAGATACAACTTTTGTAGACACTTCTTTCCGTATGTTACCCTAAACAAAATGCAGCGACACTAATTCCAGTGAACATGGAGCTTACAGATGTCATCCATGTATGGTAATCGCGCAGCTTTTAAAATGATGATTCACGAATATTATTCTGACAGTTTTACTTTGGAAACCATTTTATAAAGGATTAAAGGTAAATTATATCTTTCAACTTCGAAATTTAAAGCAAAGCAATTTACTTTATTACTGTAACATTAGGAAAATTAAAATGGCCCTTTTACGACCATCATTTAGATGGGAAAAGCGGAAGAAGAGTGGCAAGGTAGCGCAGAATGAAAAACAGTAGTACATATATATGCCACCGGTCTTCAAAGGATTAAAGTGGGTATATTGACAAAGTGGGCAGTGATCAGTTTTGGCTTTTTGCTCATAACATCAACTTCATGTGTCTAGGCAATTATTTCTACTTGAAATGCAAAGCAACTGGAACTAAACAGAAGTTGAATTGCACTACCTGTAATATAAAATTCTATTTGAATCTGATTGATCTGTAGTTATAAGGAGTGTGGCTTTATCTTTATCGGTTACAAAGTAAGGCAATAATAATACTCTGTGTGCTCGATATTTTGCTCAGCGAACGGCTGTTTTATCAGAGATACGATTTTCTATAAAGTTTTATCAAAGGCTCTGAAAGGTGAAAAATATAAAATTGAGTGTTTGCAGGAACTAAATTAAGACGAAATTTTAAGAAACAAATCATCGATTGAAACTTTATGTTACTTGAATGTTTTCTCAGGGCTATACAACATGCTTAGTTTTTCGAATATCATAACAAATAAGTGTTACTCTTTTTTTGGGATCGGGCGAGATATTTAACTTCGCAAGGTAAGTATAAAAAAATAAAACTTTAATGAAAAATGTACATTTGTTAAAAAACGGCTGTGTTTTGAATGATCAAAGTCACTTAATACCTGCTAAACCTTTCATGTAATGATGTTCAGAAAATATTTGGATTACTTCAACAGAATTCAAATCAAAGACGAAAGTATCCAAGCGGACCGTATGACAAAAAAACAGCATAGAAAAATAGGTGGAACATTCTTCAGTATAAAAACTCAATTAGTTGTGAAAATATAAGGAAGAAAAACAGAATTAGATATTGCTGCCAATTCAATTCCGGGTACAACAGACCTTGGTCGCTTTGCCATGATTGGGTATGAATTAAGCACAACGGAAAAAAATAGAATTATTAATGAATTTATAAAAGCCTATGCAAATCAAATTAAGAATGCTTGAAGTGCAATCTTTGTTCTATTTTCAAAGATAATTTTGTTCAGAGCTTGCGATTTTTCGAAAGATCAATCCTATATATTGCTTGACCTGACTTAGACTATATTCATTGCAGAAGTAAGAAAAAAATCATTATTTACTAAATAATCTTTTCTCGGTGATTGGTGCCATTTCCTAGTTCCCAGTGCTCCAAAATTTGTAACTAAATCCCAGCCTTTCTAGAATGTAATAGTTTCATCTAATTATATATAATCGAACATTTTTTTCACGGTTTTTACGAGCATGTTATACACAACTCGAGCGGCACTCCATATATCAGTATTTTAAGCTTCCTACTTTCGAAGACAAACTCTGTATAAAACATTGATTTTAACTTTATATAAGATCTAATAAATATAGGACTTCAAGACTTAAAATAACCCTTCAATAATAGGATTTGGAGACCTAAGAGCATTCCCATACAGAGACATTTCGGGATCTAAGAGTATCATCATATTGTAGGCCTTGAGGACCTAAGGTATCCACAGTGGTAGAACTTGAAGGAATGTTTGGAGCTTCCCTGAGGATAGATACTTTAACTTCGGATTTCTTAAAGTTAAAGTAAGAGAGTGAATTACTTTTTAGTTTTACATTTCAAAGTTTAAAGTAGTACTTTAACTTTAACTGTTAAAGTTTCAAGTGACATTTTAAACTTAAACACTTTATGAGTGTTTTCAAAGTTACAGTGCTACTCCTAGTTTGTAGTCCTTTAAAACCAGAAAAATAGCTCTATTGGCAATAACCATGAGAGCAGCAATCGGTATTTTCACACTCACGTTCCAGCAATAGCAAGCTAGACGACTGAAAGTTTGAGCATTAGCATTCTGAAGAGACCCACAGTATATGAAAACAGTTATTCGTATTAGTGCTAATAGTTAGCCGAGAGCACGACAGCAGGGTCCTGCTCGGCTGGTACATTCATCTTGAACTTTAATCTCATCTCTCGCTGAATGAGTATATAACATTACTCCATTAACCCAGAAAGCTTTCAGCACTGGCATATACGTACTTCTTTGCCTCCTGTCCAATAACCACCAATGTTCCACAATTTAGCACCTGGTTTTAGTATTGGATTATTCCAATTTGCAATATGGAATAAGGCCAGTTGCTTCAAACACATCATTGAATCGTTGAACGAAAATCCAGACGGTTGTCCGTTGTCGCAATGGGATAAGTCTTCCATTACCATTTTAAATTCATTTTGGAATACATTTTCATGTATGTGATAAACTTTGGGTAATTTCAAACCTTTGATATCGTTGGAATATATTTTATAGAAAGAAATCTCTATTTCATAAGATTGGAGCTGAATTGCTTCATAGTCATGCACATTTAACGATCTCTTTAGATAAAGAACAATTTTTTCTAAGAATTTTTTGTTCCATTGAACAGCTTTCATTATAATTGAGCATGGTAATTGTCTATTGGGTTCTGAATAAGCCAAGGATAGTTTCAATACATTAAAATGGCAACCACCTTTCAGTGGTTTGGATTCAAATGAAATTATTTTAGTGGTAGCAGCAACATGGCACGAATGATAAAGAACTTGTGAAAGCCACTGAGTGTCTACCATTGAATTTCTAGTATTCAGTTGGATTAATGATCTAAAACTGAAAACCACTCTATCTCAGAAAGAAGGTCTATCAAGACACCACGAGAGATTCGAGCGGTTTTAATACTTTCGAAATACTTGCAGTACATTCTCGTTTGCAAGAGACCAAAAATTGTCTAAACACCTCCTCTCTTCCAAATAGGATCTCCAAGCAATGATATGAGATTGAGCTGAAACTTTGTGCACATATTGCGGTGCCTAATCATAAACAGACAAAATTCCGTCTTATATCTCGTCATCTGTCAAAGCTAAAATAATTTTTGTGCTTGTAATGTATGATTTTTTTAAGCTTTTCACATCTCCAACAGCATTGGACTACTTTAAGAGATAATCTTAATTCTTTATTTTTATTTTAAAGGGGTCACTTGAGACTAGTGACACTAATTAGTAGCCATTTTTCCGATTTTCTTTCTCTTTTATTCTATGAGACATGAAACTAGTCAAAATTCTCAGTGAAAATGTGAAATTCTATCTAAGACGGCTAAAGGATCCTCCAGATTTGTGAATCATTACGAATCGGAATGCCATACATATGATTTTGTAGAGCAAGTTTCGAAACATCGAATGGTATAAAATAAGCCAAATTTTCTTAACATTTTGGCGTACTAACGGTCCACATACGGCTTATAGTTATTGAGAGTTACGATATGATGTCCAGTGATATCATGGTCCCTAGGTCGTTCTTAGATAAACTTGTTCAAATTCTTTGTTTTAATTAAATTGATACAGGTTTATGTGCTTCCCATTATGTTATGTTCAATATTTTTTATTGTTTCTTTCTTCATAGTTAAAAATGGTAATTGACCATAGGTCTAAGCTATATATATTGACTAAATGGCATTCCAGTATACTCCATGCTGTGTCACAGAACAAGTGAACACAAACGTGAAACTTTCTCAAAAACGGCATACTATCGAGCTCTATATGTTTTACAGGTAAATTCTTTTGGTACCGCAGACACTTGTTGTCGGATTACAAAATTGTCTTCTTAAAAGGTCTATTTTGCTATCCAAAGTGGATAATGTTTCGGCCATATTTCAACAGTAGTAAGCGTTTCGAACAAAAAATTTTATGCATTGAGAATCAGCGCAAGATCTTTGATTAATTAATATATAAAACTCCTGTAAAAATTAAAAAAAACTTTTTTCGCATCTGGATCCCTCGGTGTGGGTGGTGTGAGTGTATTTGTGTGATTAATCTACAACCACAGCCACAGCCACACACAGTCACACACAGTCACACACCCATACCTACACCCACACACCACATCCTAGAATGCGAACGATTGTGAGACAATTTCAGAATAGAGATTGATGATAATATGTTTACACAGGGATTAAAGAGTCAACAAAAGATACAGTAGAAAAAAACTTTGAAACTAAGGCAAGTAAAATAAAAGTAGAGAGAAGTAATATGCATATCTTACTTGAAACGGGTTTGAACGCTCTCAATATGAGTGTCTGCTCTAGAGAAAGTGTGCAAAGTGTTTACGAACTAAACGCAAAAATAACGTTATGTGTGGGAACTATGCAGATGATAGACGATGTTTTTTGAACGCTTTTTTCAGAGCGTTCAGGCGTTTCCGTCATTGACTGGGCGAGGTTTCCACTTTCAGAATCCATATAGATTTTCAAAAAACAACCGGATATCAAGAAAGTTATTCGGAAAAAACTTATTTCATACAATCAGGATTTCTGAGAAGCTTTTCCCCATTTTTGAGTTTTTCCCAAAACATGGTTGTCAGGCAGAATAATTGAATAACTCTGTTCAGGCTTGTGCTATTACAAATATTTGTTTTTGTTTTAAAGGTCTAAACAGGAGTAAACTTTTGTCTGAATAGATTTTTTATACTTGATTTCTGGGTTGAAAAAGGTGGGATCACATTTTTTATGCAGATTTTCATACTAGGTTTGCTAAAATTCTCATAAAAAACGAATGGAACGGAATTTAAAATTCTGTTGAGGAAAAAAACTGTGCCTATATTTTAGCTTTAATTTGAAATTATCCCGTGCTCTCTAATCCTTTTAGTGACCAAACTCTAAAAATTCTCCTGGAAGCTAAAAATCGACAGGGTTCGATCTAGTACGGGGTATCGGACTGAAATTTTTACCAAAAGCATTTCTCATTAGGACCACTCATCCATAAAATTTTCAGTCAAACGGGCGATTCTAAAAGGAAAATCCAATGTTCGGGGGAGGGAGCTTAAGGAAAAGCAGAACTTCATTTGCTCTATTCAATGCTGTACTTGATTTTGAAAAAAAATTTAAACATTCGATGAGAATATAGTTGATAAAGATTGATAATTTGAATCTAACTCACTTCTTACAATAATATGAAGAAAACGAAATATTCGTATCAACCGTTTAGACCTTCAGAATCTTTGATCTTTTTTTCCTCTTCATCCAGACGTTCTTTTGGATAGCTCCTTATACAAATAATTTGAAGAACATTTTCGATGGAGAATGCATTACAAGACTGAGGTCTTCTATTATGAATTTCATATCATATTCCAAAGGAAGATCTTCTATTATACACTGAAAAAAAAGTATCATACCGAATCTATTTTGCAACGAATTCTAAACCCTCGAAGGGGTTTTGTAAAAACCTTTGATCCCTTCAAAATGATTGTTATAGATCGAAAAGTCTTTGTTAAAGATTCAGTAGAACTTTCAGAGTTTGATACAAAACCTAAAAAGGTTCAAAACTCGTTGCAAAACTCGAAACATTTAAAGGTTTCGTACAATGTACAAAACTCTTTTTTCTCTTCACGAAACCTTTTTTTGTCTACAAAATCCTTTCAGGTTCAGTAATGTGGCCATTTTTTTCAGTGCAGGGAGAGGTCTTCAGTTATGAGGAAGATTCAATCAAATAGTCTTGAAGATGTGAGAGGCCACCGAAGAGGATACAAGATGTTTGCTAATGAACAGTAAAATAGTTATAGCTCCGACACGTGAGAAGGAAGCAGACTTAAAGCTTTTTTCTACGTATAACTAAGTGCTCTCAATACTTGGGCAAAGTTTCATCTCGATAAAATATAATTAACCGAAGATCCTATGTTAAAGGAGAAGAAGGTTTCAAAAATCAAGTTTTTAACAAACACAACTTTTTAAGAAGAGGTCAAGAGCTTAAGTATGGATCTGTGAATGAAAACGTCACCTGGTCAATTGTTTCGAAAGAAGAAATCTTTAAATTAGATGTGTAACAGTTGCAGGTCAGAGAATGGAACTGGTTCAACGACCCAGTTCTTTTGAAAAAAACTGAAACTGGTGACCAGTTCTCAAAAAGAAAAGAACCAGCTCTAGAACTATGAGCTGTCAGATGTCAACTTTAAACTGTGAATGATTCATTTTAGAAAGCAAAAATTTTCACAAGATAAACGCTAATGAAAGGCATTTTCATTCTCGTATCCTGCACACTAATACAAAGTGTGTCGCATATATAGGAGTGATAAACTAGACTGGTACCCCAATACTTATTTATTTTTGCCATCCCAACCGCTCATTAGAAAAAGATGTTTTTTTACCAGTTGTACTCCATCTATAATGCTAATGATTTGTTATTGTTTGAGCTCTATATCTTACTAAGAATGGGGGTTATCAAGTGTTTCCTTATAATCATTGTCTTAAAGGCACTGCATATCACAGCACGGGGTGCATCAAACTTTTTGTTCCTCCAGACTCCAAGTGTCCTATATAGCATGAAAGAGCACACCCCGTTGAGCATTTTTTTGATGCACCCCATGCTGTGATATGCAGTACCTTTCAGACGATTATTATAAGGAAACACTTGATAACCCCCATTCTTAGTAAGATATAGAGCTCAAACAATAACAAATCATTAGCATTATAGATGGGGTACAACTGGTAAAAAAACATATTTTTCTAATGAGCGGTTGGAGTGACAAAAATAAATGAGTATTGGGGTACCAGTATAATTGATCTCTATCTATATGTATCGCCAGCAACAATATCGTGGTTTGTAATACAAAAATATGTAATAGTCGAATGCGTCGCATTTTGGGCTGTGCCGTAGCGTATTCACTCAGCAGTCATTCATCGTGATTTTGCCCGTGCAGCCACATATAAGCGACATAGTCGATTGCTGCATTTATACATTTTCAGATGTCTTTTTTCTAGATTAATTTTTGGTCAATCATTGCTCGAGAATATGGCGAGATCGACGATAGAGACCGAACTTCCTCGAAGCGTTCGACCTGGATCAAGTTGACTCGAGGTAGCTGGATCTCAAGATCTCGTCTTCTTGTGTTCTGGTGCTAAGAGCAAGAGATATGAATATTATCAATTCGGAATGAGCTCGGCTCGGAAACAGTAATTATCCGATTCTAAATGGTATAAATAGCAAAAAGTGACGAGGACTAAGTTCGAATCACGCTCAGAGAACGTGTCGCAATTTACGACACGTCCGACACATTATTTTTTATTGTATGTTTTTCTGAGTCCTTAATCGATGTTCTAGTTTCTTCGTGAACAATCATTTTGGATCAAATGTTCGAGCGTTACGCTCCCTGTTTTATAATGAGACAATAGCAACTCACCTTTTTTTACTATTTCTTCTTCTAGTATCAAGAAAAGCAAGAAATAACGTCTTCAGAATACGCATATCTTTCTTGCACAATCACATGCAAACACAACTGATAAAACTCCCTCCTTCTCAAACTTCGAGTGGCAACTACGAATAGATGAAGAAGACTGCAACAGATGGCCAATTGAAATGTCCTTAACAGTTATTTGTTCATCCACCAGTTAGACTTTCTGACATGTGCTCAGAGCTACTGCAAGGTGTGCATCAAAGCGATGGTTGCTTTGGCTATTTATCTAGATGGCGGTAGTGGGCTAGTTTCGACCAGTCATCTATTAAGCAGCTACATAGACATGGTTTTCTAGCTGTGCGCGTTTCTTGAGGGTGTGAGGATGGGTGATATCAAGCACTGCTATTTTCGCGATTTCATCCGGGCTACGAGGATCGTCAGATGGCTTTGATCTGCGCGTAGATCTCTGTGATGATTGTGGAAATTATCACGAAACACTTCTGCACTGTTACAATGAATTGTTCCATTTTCTGAAAGAAACGATTTAGAGCGTAGAAATTATTAAAATTAGTTTGTCTGTCGAAATGAATTAGAACATAGTGCGTTCCCAACCTATCAGAAACAAGTACCTTCTCTAACGAAGTACGCTAGAGGGCCCTAGTGACTAAAACGCAGGAAACGATAAGACTTGACTAAAGATACTCAAATGCGAGCAATTCGAATCTAACGTTGGATTACCGTAAAACTTCAGGTATATTTTTCGATACCAGGTGGCTGGTTTTCCAGAATAGGTAACTTCGTATAAAACTTCATCAAAGATAATTAAGGATGAGAAATTGGAATCTGATGGGTGTATATGTGGGTGGTTAAGTGTTAATCTTTGTCATCTGCACTCACAACATACCAACATCCACACCTACACATCCTCTTTACTAATATTCACGATTCTAAGGTCTTGGAAAATTAGTCAGATGATTCAGATAAATAATGAAGCATGAAGTATTCTATTTTCATTGTTTGTACTTCTTCAATTTTCAGATTTTTCAGACATATGTGTAAAATTTGATGTTGTTGTTTTCTTGTTTTGTCCATAGTTTTCTTTATTGTTTTAATAACGTTATATATATGTTATATATATATCTGTATTGAACAAACTACAGCACCATCTAATATAACTATTGTTACTTCTAACATACTTAAAGCATGTTTTTTATGTACAGCATTAGATGAAAATCTTGCGATTTTTTTTCTGGTAAAGAAAAGAAATGCCCAGAGTATGAATCAATTTTATTTTCAATTTATATTGATGAAACAATTGATTTGACAAAGGCACGGTATGGTAGTATTCAGTATTTCAGTATAATACAAGATGAAAGTGAGGTAATTTTATTCATAGGTACTATATTCAAAATCGGTTCGAGTAAGAACCTCGAAAATTTTTGGAATACAAAATTAACTGTATGAAATGAAGAATTTCAACAAGATCTAAACAATATGAAACAAACATGGCAATGTGAATCAGATCAATTTTTTAACAACCCAAAATCAGTCCTTTCAACAATATCATATATATTTTTGGATGTGGCATTATTAGTATTAACCAGAAGAAGCAATCCCATGAACCGGATTACGACTCAGATTTCGTCGGAATCCAACGAAACTCGATGAAATTCGACCGGATCCTTGTCGGAAAATGTGGTGATCCGATTGAATCCGACATTTGGAATCTGGATGATGGGAATCCGATGAACTCACGACATGGCCCGACAGAGACTATTTATAGTCGACAGGATCCGATCCCTTATGTTTCTCATGGGTAGATGAATAAGAAAAAGTGAGAGATACGTAGAATTGTTTATGAGTGAATTACAGGAAAATTACCAAAAAGAACTCTTCATATTCATGTTGATAGTATTATGAATTTGTATGATGAACCAGCAGGTAGTAATACTGAATTGGAAAAAAGACTAAGTTTAAATAGTTAGTCGAAGTATTTGCTGAAATCCCAATTAAATTAGATTCTAAAAAAGCAATTAATGACAATTATTTGAATTTATATGAAGAATCATTATTAAGCTCTGCATCAACATCCGATATTGATTTTGACTAGAGAATTTACTATTCTTTAGCTATGTTGCATGAACATCAGAAAAAGTTTGAATACATATTAGTCTATTATTAAAGAGAAGCACTGAAATTCGAATCTTTACAGGATGAACATAGAGAAGCCTTAGCTATCAACAAGAAAATAATTGAATTAAACTTTAACCCTTAACGTTCCCTCTTTGTCGAAGCTGTTTGGCAATGTAAAGTTAATTGTGCACATCAATAAGAATTTAATTAGACATGCGAATATTATCAAAAAGCTTTAAACTTACTTTGAAACTATCATGCAACAGACATAATATACATAGCTGCTATATATAATGGACTTGATAACATATTGAGTGTGAGTGTGGGTGTAGGTGTGAGCGTCGGTGTGCTTGGGGGTGTGTGGTTGTGGTTGTGACTGTGGATGTTGATGTATATGAAATGATACTCCACACCCACCCACATGCACACCCCCACAACACAAGTATCAGAAGAAAAAACATAATGTCTGATTCATTTTTCGAGAAATTTCTGTTTTTTCAAAGTTGCGTAACGTTTGTACAAGACATGGTCGTAAAGAACGAAGTAACTTCGCATTCCATTGACTCCTTAACATGTTATGCTTGATCAGACTCATTTTAATAAATCATCTATTTGAAAATTGTAATTTTGCTGATTTGTTGATTGTTAATACATAATGTGTGTGTTTGAGTCTTCTCTTCAGTAACACTGAAGTACAACAGCCTTATTTTGAATCCGAAGGTCGATATGGATACGTGGACCAATATGAATTCTCACAAAAGATGATTTAAAAATCTGATAAACAACGTTATTCTTATTTATTTTTAAATAAAAATTAATACATTTTCTTCAAAAATCAAGCTTAAATTTCGACTATTCTTCAATTTAATATCAATTAAATACTATTTGTATTAGAGAGGTAATCTGTTTGTTCAATTAAAATAATAATTCATAAAAGTTGATTGCATTGTAATGTTCGTTTTTCTTGACTACTTTGTAAACCAAGTTCAATAATACGAATAACATTATAACCATCTTCAGGTCGAATTTCTAATTCTTTTCCATGAACAATAGCAGCATATAATTGTTCATAAAACAGTCCATAATTACCAGTTAATGTTTCAAATTTTTCTTTTATGATTCGACCATCATTGGTTTCTGTATGAAGAAATCCATAATCTTCTATTGGTTCTTTACCCCAAGAATTTTCTTTTAGCTGTTCATCTACGGTTGGTGGCATAGTACCCGTCTGAAGTACACCTGCTTGAACATCCTCACCATATTTTATGAATGAACCTTTTAAACAGTGTAAAACATATCGTGGCCCCATTTCTCGAATTAGCATACTTCTTTTAAGAGTAACACGTAAACGACCATAATCAAGCCGAACATCAAACTAATCATCGACATGAGCGACGGATCGTTGTATTCGAATGTCAGCTGTAATTGTTTGTGGATGTCCAAATAAACTTAATGCTTGATCAATTAGATGTGAACCTAAATCATAAAAAGCACCAGCACCTGGTTCATTTCGTTCGCGCCATGCATTACCACTGTTTAATTCCGGTCGGTAACGATCAAAGTGTATTACACACTCATGTATTTCATCACCTAATAATTTTCTATTAATTATTTCTTTTATTGTACGATAACCAGAATCATATCGACGATTTTGATATGGACAAAGTATTTGATATGGACAAAGTATGAGTTTTTCTTTTTAGCAAGTTCAATTAATTCCAATGCTTCAGAACTTCGTATTGTCATAGGTTTTTCGATTACAACATGTTTTTCTTTTTCTAATGCTTCTTTACTTAATGAATAATGCAAATTATTCGATGTTGCTATTATAACAAGATCAATATCAGGATCATCGAACAATTCTGTTGTAGAGCGAACAGTTTTTATATGTGGATAAATTTTAACAGCTTCATTCGAATGACGTTCGACTACACTACGAAGTTCATACATATTGGACATTGTATGTAAAAATGGAGCATGAAATACACGACCAGAATTGCGGAAACCAACAAGACCAACACGTATCTTACGCCGTGATAAAGCAGACATTATATTTATCTATCTAGAACTTTTATCCATGTTCAATCATACATGATTATTTAATTCAAAATTTTCTTAGATAAGATTGATATTTTTCAGTCAAATACCTATGTGTTATGAACATTTCTATGATCGCATCCAACCATAGACGTTTTGGTACACCTTAAAAGTTACTTTTGTAATATACACATCTTTATTTTTTTAATTTCTTTTCTTGAGTATTCGACACGTTGATTATTGTAGCGAATTATAGACCGTTTGAACAAAGCTTTGACTATTATTTTTCCTATTTGCGTTAATCGAAAAATGTTTTGAGTGACTTTTGTTGTCGACACAAAAATAGATCATATGAAAAAGTACTTGCATATTTTTTCAATGATTTTTCAAGATGAATACATGATACTACTAGAGAAATTCAATAAGCATCGATCACTTTTGATAAAGTATCCTTCATGATAAACTCGGCATGCCGTCTTTTTCTCGAATATGTTATACGCAATTAAAGGCTTCAAAATAATATTTTATTATTTTCTATTGACTGATCTATTGAAAAAGAAAGATAAATGATATGATGCCAGTTAAACTGTCCTTTACGTGCGATTTTTAATGAATTAGGATTGATAAACATTGTTTAAATTTACACTCACATTCTGATTAGCATTGCTGTCTATTTATATCATCAGAATTTGAGTGTAAATTTAAACAATGTTTATCAATCCTAATTCATTAAAAATCGCACG
>CAJNSZ010002745.1:0-13840 GCA_905329745.1 Rotaria sp. Silwood2
AATGAATGTTATTGATAATCAACGTATTCTTAATCAATCATCAAATAAATTAGAACCACGACAAGCATAAAAATAAGAAAATTATTTTAATATTCGTAAAATATTTTTATTTTCTTTGATCAAAATGAGATCAATGAAAATGTTTATCGTTTTTGTTTTGTGATCTCTCTTTCTCTTTCTCTCTCTATGTATATATATATATATATATTTGTTTATTCAAATCTATTGTCGTCTTTATTTATCTGTTGTTTGATCAATAAAGAATATCTATTATTGATGAAATAGATACTCTCATAATAATAATAATAATAAATTTTCTATTTATATTTCATTTTATTTATTTTTATTTGTTGATAGATGATCATTGTTTTTCTTATATTGATCTTATTTCATTTGAATATATAATATGAAATTATCATATAAACAAGTATATTATGAATTAGAGAAAAAAAAAAGAATTCTTTTTTTATGATTATTTGACATAAGATATTTGGTTTTGATCTATGTAGAAGATAAATGATATTATATTAATTAATTAAAATATTTTTATTATTTATTTCAATGATAAATTTCTATAATAAAATGTTAGATTTTATTCGCTTCGCTTTAGAGAAATTTTATTTATTTAATGATAATGTTTTATCAAGATATAAATATAAAAAGATTTCGGATAGTTTTTCTAATATTTGATATAAGTATAAAGAATTTTGAAATTTTTATCAGATCGATTTCTTTCAAAAAATGTAAGAAGAAAAAAGAAAAAAAAAATTTTTTTTTTTTAAAAATGATAAAATATTGTTTTCTATTAAATTGATTTCAACAAATCATCTTATTATTCGGTTAATCATATATTAAAAAAAATTCTTATTAAACATTGAACTTATTATAAAATATATAAGATTATTTGTTCAAACATAATTGATAAATTTTCTATGAATTTTCATATTGTTTTCAGTTTTTATAGAAGTGTCTCTATCCGTAGCTTCCTAATTGCGGGCAAAAATTAAGCCAATTAGTGAAAAATGCCCGCTTTTTGGAATGATCGAAATCGAATTGTCTTATTTTTACTGTGTTTCCAAAATGCGGTCACTTTCTAATTAATTAGTAATTGTGAAAGTGGATCATGATTTGTATGTGATTGATAAATATAAAATTGAGAAAGAGCATAACATTTCATTTGATACAATGGATATTAAGTTTACTTGGTCAACTACGCAAAAAGGTGAAAGAGCAATCTTGTATAATAATTATTTATATCGATTAAGACGTGAAAACCAGAATGGTTCGTTCATATATGTTTGCACAGCTAAATCATGTCCTTGTGCTATTACTTTAAAAAACAATGTTATTATTAAAAAAAATAGTACAAATCATAATCATGCTCCAAAATTGACTGAAAATGTAGAAAATGTTTTAAATGAGTTAAAACGTCGCGTATTGACTGATGTTGATCAACCTATAGGTAGAATTTATGAAGAAGAAGTAAAAAGATTTGTGAGTATTTTATCTTTTCACTATATTCTAAAACATTGGCCTAAACTATATAACTTTAGCGGCGCGAAAATGGTTCAGCTGCTGCAATTCCAGTTTTTGAGACTTGGAAATCAAATTTATACAATATTCGTAGATCAGTATTACCTGCAATACCAACTTCAATAGATTCTATTAAAATTCCTCACTGTATGTCATTTACGGATACTAATGAACAATTTTTATTTTGTAATTCAACTACGCCACACAAAATTATTGCATTTGCATCGGAAACAGCATTAAAAATTTTAAGTGAAAATCATCATTGGAATGCTGACGGAACATTCCGTACATCACCGGCATTGTTTAGTCAAGCGTATTATATACATGTCTGGGATGAATACAGTATGAAGCCTATGGTTTACTCATGTTGTCAAGATAAATCCCAACAGACTTATATAAATTTATATCAATCATTAATTCAATACGCAACAACAAAGAATATTACTTTACAGCCAAAATCAATATTAGTTTATTTTGAACGATCTGCAATAAATGCGATTAATGAAGTATTTCCAAGTACAATTGTAAAATGCTGTCATTTTCATTATGCACAAAACATATGGAAAAAGGTTAAAAAGTATGGTTTAAAGCAATTATCAAAAGAAGAACATATTAAAAGACAAATAGCTAATATTATAAGCTTACCTTTAGTACCAAAAAATGAAATAAATAATTTCATGGAACAAATAATTGATGTTTTGTTCAATATTGATAGTAAATTTGATAAATTAACCGATTATATATTAAATACTTATGTCGAAGATCCTTTATTTACATCTAATATATGGAATCATTTCGATTCAATTGGCGAAAGATCGCGTACTAATAACCATTTAGAAGGCTGGCATCGACAATTAAATTCGCGTGTTCGAACACACCCAGATCTTTGGGCATGGTATAATGAAATCAAATCATCAGAAGAATCAGTTATGATTCGCCATGAACAAGAACAAGCGCAAAAGCGTACAACAAGACCAAGAAAAGCGAAAAATATACGTGACGATGAAAAACTTAAATCAGCAAAGACAAAATATATTCAAGATCAAGATTTTAATGCTTATCAAAAAGTCTTACGAAGTATCTCTCATCGATATATAGATGTTTTAAAAGACGCTAAAGATAGTAGTGACGAAGAGTAAAGTTTTTTTTTTCTTCATGTAATAGTTGTATAAATAAATAGATAGATATTTATATAATGATCACATTTTGTTCGTTGATTGTTTCTTAATCAAAAAGTGACCGCATTTTGGAAACACAGTAAAAATGAGACAATTCGATTCCGATCATTCCAAAAAGCGGGCATTTCTCACTAATTGACTTAATTTTTGCCCGCAATTAATACGGAGCCGTAGCCAACAAGCATTAATGAATAAGGCTCATTGATAATGTTAGCAACGGTTTTCAAATTAAAATTATTTTTTCTAGTTGTATGTCGACTTTCCGCTCGTTTTACTATAACTTGTAGGATAAAAATAATTCAATAAGCAGAATAAACTATAAGTTAATGTAGAAAAATAAATCTTTGTTATCAATTTGTATTGATCGGTCAAAGTCTCAATTACAACCGAATCACGAGGGAACATTCCCAGATGCATATTCGCTTTTGAGTCGAGGCTATGCGTATCTTGTAGAACTTGATAAATTATGACTATGATAAAAAAGAGTTCCTGCCCATGGCCTACTGGTGAAGAGTTATGACCATTTTGCTGAAATTTCTACTATGAGCCAGGTAGAGACCTGCACGGAGTTGTTTTCGGAGTCGCCGTCAGAGTCAATTAATTCTTTTGCTGAAAATTTAGTTTTAGCATAAGAATTTTTTTTACTTTTAGGTTTTGTTCTCCGATATTTAATGTATAAATTGGCGCATTTTGAAGATTCCAATGGTATGTTATCAAGGTCAATGAACATGAAAAAAAAGTCGGAGTCAGATTCAACTCCGATTTTTTTTCGACTCCGACTTTCTTTCAGGGTCATTGGTCTTGATAACATGTCATTGGAATCTTCAAAATGAGTCAATTTATACATTAAATATTGGAGAACAAAACTTGCAAGTCAAATTTCTTATGCTAAAACTAAATTTCAGCAAAAGAATTAATTGACTCCGACGGCGACTCGGAAAAAGACTCCATGCAGGTCTCTACTTTCTTATGGTGAACAGCTTTTTGTTTTGAAAATTGAACATCTCGAGAAAGACATGTTTGTTTTTGTTGAAACTCTCACAACTATCTAATGACTATTAAATCCATCTATAGGTAAGATTTCAGATCGAAACTCTTCATTTCGGTTTTTTCCGAAATGCTTGGCTCACAGTAGTTTTCATCCTGCATCTTGTGATATTTTTTGCCTGTTTTATAAAACGTGTTAAATGATGGAAAAAAGTAGGATTCAAATCATGACCATATGTGTGACTCACCTGTTATATTCGTAATATCCAATCAATACTATGCTTTGGTTGTATTCTTTTTCTTTCTATTTCTCCGCTACACTAGTATTATGCCATTAACTATTTTACTCAACGGACGAGATGTTATCTAAGAATAGATGATCTAGCGAGTTATAGCAGAATTTTACTATTTTTGGAGAGCTGTTGATAGTTATCCAACAAAGCAATTCTGTTTCTGCAAGAATCCAGATTCGTCGACAGCTGCACTATATTTCTCTTTTATCTTACATAGAAATGAACAATAAACCATATACTAGGAGTATCACACTAAGATCAAGTTCGTTGGGAATGTTGCAGTAAAAATGAGTAAACTGTAATTTCGAATGATAACGTTCAGAAATTTTGTTTTCTCTTATCTTCCTTGCAAAAAAGAATATGGGGATACACTTATTCGCTGTTAGCAGTGCATGAACGTTTGGAAAACAGTTATAAATATTTTTTCTTACGATGAGAATAGATAGATCAGTCGAGAATTTTTTCAAAGAAAAATAGGTGTTTTATCCAATTCTTGAAGACTTATCTATAAAATAAAAACTTCAATGAAAATATTTGTTAAGTTTGTGATATAGCAAAGTTCTATCGCTCACAATGAAAACAGGCAACTCGATTAATCGTCGGTACTCCACAGTGAAGTGAAAGGTGACGCAAGTTTCTATCAAGGACACATATGTTAACAAATCTATTCTACTCACTTCCATTTATAGATGAAACGATAAAACATAAGCTGCTATTACTTTCTTTCCTTTACGATGTTACGGTAGAACAGAAAGAGCAAAACCTTTTGCCATAGGTATTATATATTTCAACTTTGCTCAAAACAGTAACTTTTGAGTTTCGTACACGGCTGGGTGTGGATCTTGAGGTGCACTTTCTTTTTAGATGTACGCACACTTTTTCGAAAAAATTAGCTGCCGATGGAGATAGCTTTTTGTATAACTCAGGTTATTCCAATTTGGACAGTATGATTTCTGTTTGACAAACATTCCATTTCAAGAAGAAATAAACAGTTTTCATAATTATAAATCAATAATGGGGTTCGTATAGAGCCCAAGAAGTTGTTAATTTGTGAATCATAAAATGGTAGACGAAAAAGTGCAGAATAACTTAAAGAAAAATGATTAATACAACATAAGTAAACAAACATGCGCATATGCAGAGTCATTTATTTGTTCTCATTTTTTAATACGAGTACTTGACCAGCATGACTAATATTGACAGCTACCGGTGTCGGAAGATAGAATGGTTCACCATCCATTTGTGCTGTCATTGGACAACGAAGTTCGATAGACAACCGGCTGCATTGGGCGATTCGATTGCCACGAAAACCAGCATGGATTGCAGCCATATGTGTAGTACTCAATCCGACAACTTCAATTTTTCGATCGCCAAAATTTTGTGGTTGAAAACGACTACTTGAAGCTGTTTGTGTTGTCGATAAACTCTCCGTTTGATCCGTATCACCATCGTCCAAACCTTCTAATTCGTTTTTTTCTTGGGTATCACTTGCACAATTCAATGCATCAAGTGAACCCATCGATATTTGGTTGATAAAAGTACTATCTAATTTAAGAGTCGATAATTGATTGACACGATCCATTATTGAACTTCTCAATGATTTTCCCCATGGATTTGTACCAGATGCATAGCCTGGAATATTGAGTATGACCAATGAGTGACAATTATGTACCGTATCAGTGATATCTTGATCATCGCATATCAAACGAATATAAGAGCCTAAATTCCACATTTGTGCCCGAGCAAAATCATCGAAATACTTGCAACTTTCGTTCACATACATGAATTTATTGTTCAATGGTGACGAAAATTTTGATGGATCACGTGTACGTTCAGCATGAAATTCGAGTGCAATAGCAGCATCTAAGCCAAAGCTCATGTAGTTAATAAAGCGTGTGTTCGGCAATTTCTGATTGTGTTCATACGAGGATCGATTGGTTTCTCGAATGAATTTAGGAGGGCTGAGGAATGGCTGAAATATTCGGCTGATATTGAAACCACTTTCATGATGTTGCTGTGTCATCGAAGCTAATGTTGCCGCATCGAATTCTTCAAGCTGAACTTCCCAACGATCAAGTACAGCAACTTGAGCTTGTGAAGTCTGTAGAAGAGTATGGAAAAGACGTTTCGGATCGTATTGTTCACCCCAAGCCAAGACACGTGAAAGGTCATTGCCTGTTCCCAACGGACAAATGCTTACTGGAGGATTATTTCGAGATGGGTAGATCTCAGCTAGACGGCTAAGAACCCAGCCAACAGTACCATCACCACCGAACACGCAAATACGCATGTTCGGTAGTGAAGAGTAGATATCCAGAGCATGAGTAATTGTAGCATTGTTTTCTAGAAGAAATACTTGACGTGGATTAAGTCTTTGTAAGAGTTCTCGATATATTTTTTCGCCAACTTGACCACCAGAGCGTTTATTTACGAAAACAAGAACAGGCGTATATGGAAATGAGTTTGACTCGGTATTACTGTTGGTTGAATACGAAAATGATCGTGCTTTGAAACCAGTTGGAGATTCACTTGAACGACTGAGCCATTGTGGCCGAACAATAATATTTCTATTGATAAAAATCAAAATATTAATGTCAACTGGTGAAGACAATTGAATAAAATTGTTGTGGATAACATCTAGATGAACTCAAAAATTAGAATGATTTATCTTCTGAACTAAAGGAATTTTTTTGAAAATTTTAAAGAAAACTATCAACGAATACTGGTGGTGGACTTTCAACATGCTCATCAGTTTAACGGAAAATGTTATCGAGAATTTGTATAATCATTAAAATCATGCGAAATTTATCTCTATTTAATCAGAAGAAATATCGTGAGAAACTTACTGAAAGATACCATAATCACATTGAAGCTTATCTTGAGGAGCAAGTTGCTCCCAACACGAATGATGATAACATCGGAAACACCATAAGCACACGAGACCATGTAAAGTGTCCGATAGATCATCACTCAAAGTTCCTGGTATACAACTGATCATCGATTTCATCTGATCGATAATATCTAAGGAAAATACCATAGATGTTGATTGGCAATGCATGCATGGTTTTGGAAGTGTTGACACATGAGACCAAAAATGTTCATCGGATTTCAATGAGTTATCTATGTTATTCGTCAGCGAGTTTCCTTGTTCTATGTTATCGACAAATGATGGACGACACAATTGAATAGAATCGTTGTTTGTCGTTGATGAAGTAGTCAAATGATGTGCATGCATTATCAGATCACATGATTCACATTGTAGAAGTGCGGATTGACCTGTTTGCTTTCGCTTTGTACATGAACCGTAGGCACATGACTGAGCAGCCGATGAATCATCGGATGTAAGAGGAAACCAGCAGTGAGATGAAGGACGAGCACGATCGCTCCAATCGACTCCGTATGGAACGACATTATCGCTACCGGATTCCGATGTTGGTGCATCCATGATGAATTATCTAGGATTTAGACAATAAAGTCAACGCTAAACAGGTCATAAACCTTGAAGTTATAGATCTCTGTGTTCAACATCCAAGAACTATTGAATTCATACGATCTAATAAACTGTATTAATCTGCATCTATTTATCAATGAATTGACACTACTTATTATACGCAATAGACATTGTGTTTATGGCACTTCTTTGCTGACACTACAACTGCGCTTGTGAAGATGATGAAGAGCAATTGACTTAATATTTCTTTCCTGAAATTCCTTGATTGAATGAAATGATTATTGAACTTCAAATACAAATCGAAATTTCAATATCGTCAATAAAGATAAATAATAAACGATTGCAGAATAAATTGTTATAATTGACTAGACTTAGTTGTCGACTATTTATCGGTGATATACACGAGAAACGTCGCTAATTTAGAGATGAATGTACTGAACCTATGCAAACGTGACCTAAGATAAATTCAATTTAAATCGAATTTATCGATGTTTTGGTTTACTCAATAAAGTACGAACTGGTGTCATATGTGTAAACTTATCAAAAATTGGACTATAATTATGCTTATGATTTATTAGTTCCTAATTTAAAACTAGATAAAAGCGTGTTTTATTATCATAGAAGCTCATGCTGAATAGATAGTGTCAACGAAAATCTACTCAGTAATCAATGCATTCGTTTATTACCTCTTATTGCTACCACTAAAATGAATAAATCTTCAGAAAAATATTTATATAGGATTTCCTGTCGTTTCTCCAATGAGTGTATTCTTTAGAATTTGTTTTGTTCGTTCTGATGTAATTGCGTCGTAAGATCAGGAAGAAAAGAAATACAAGCGTCTCGATATTAAAAAGAAAAGAAAAATATTCTGTAAGGAAAGATTTGCAATGGGACAGTTCGGAAGGCAAACAAATATATTCTTTAAGAATCGCATGTGGTAGTGGAAAAAGAATTATGCTTTGTTGACATTAAATTTTATTGGTGAGACTGAAGAAAAAGAAAAGTAAACTTCTCAGTGAAGCAAGGACAACAATAATATGAATTTTTTTGTGTAATTTAAGGAAGAAACAAGAAAATCAATTCGAAAAAAATGCTTAACAACTGAAAAAGTTATAAATACCTTCTCTAGTTAGGATGACGATCTGTCATGGATGTACTCTTAAAGGTCTTGATAAAATACGAACACGATATAATAGAAGCATGTAATAACAACAATGCTTTATTTAAAGTCATCGAAGATCTTCTACAAGTTTGTAATAGAAAGAATACGACTAAATAAAATTAACAAGTATGTGTTCGAATTGTTTCGATATGTTCTCGCATAGTCTCATAGAGAACAAAAACGAAATGTACAACGTCAAGATATATTTCATCATTTTATCGAAAAGCCTTTTCTCAGTTTTGTTACTATTAGAAATGTCTATAGGGTAGGATCAGATCTTATAACGCGTAGATTACAAAAAACAGATTTGCGAATTTTCATCCTGAAAAAGACCTTATTTTAGGTCGATGAGAGTCAAAGTTCAAGAATAAACTTCAAAAGGCAGAGTCGAACGCTATACTAGAGAATGTGATACAGTTAAAACATATAACATAATCATAAAAGAATAATATTCACACTTCTTATTCAGAATTTTTCATCACATCCAAAATTAAGTTATAAGTTCTATATCATTTGATGTGCATGAAGATGTTTGTTCTATATCTAATCTTGTTCTTAGTGTTATACCAAAATGATTTCATCTCATATTGTTCATCTAGCACTAAGAGCAGACTGAAATTCTCTTGTTAAAAATAATAAACAATTAAAAGTATTAACCTCGCGATGGTGCTCTTGCCGATAAATAACTATTAATAATACAAAACGATGATTTTCAATGTATTAATAGTTGAATTAGAGACTTATCAATTGTGTAAATTCGATAAGAAAAAATAATATAAATTATAAGTAACATATTTTTTGGTTTCATTCTTGCTTGTAGTATGTATCTTTAATTATTTTTTATTGAATAATTTTTCCGATGAATTTAAATAGTAAGACATGTGAATTTAATCTAGCTCAATATGTTACTCTAGTATTGTCTCTTGTATAGATTGCAGTAAGATAAGATAAGATAGAGTAGTACTGCGAAATCACTCCTTGGATATCAGTGGTTTCTATTAAGTTGTTAATAATTTCACAGTCAGCTTACAAGTTAAAAAGTCTCAGAAAAATTCTAAATTAAAGAAACATCACATTCTACAATTCTGAAGAAGCACTTTTATTTTTCATCTTTTACTTTATGTGAGAATTAGACTTAAAAAATTATACTAATTAGCTGATCCGGATATGATTGCCTTCTATTTTCTTTCTGTATATTAGAAATCAATCCCTTATGAAATAAAATACTCATTTATATAAGAAAAACAGAGTTAAAGCGACCCAATAACAGAAAGAGAAAAAGTAGAGTCAAGATATATCAGCGTTAAAGAAGTACATAGTATGAGAAAGACATATGAGATTAATTATGCAGACGTGTGCTTTATACCGTTTCGAAGAAGAATCTTTCTGGTCTACGTATCGGCTATTATGCTGTTGATTTCACTATACAGATAACAAAAAAAAATTCATAAAACACGTGATTAGTGGATTTCGATCAACTGGATAGAGCGTTGGATGGGACAGACATCTGACATTTTTGAATAGCATATGACACAATCGTATCGCTAGAAAAATCGTAGTACAAAGACATGGGGTTTAGATAAAATAGTTTCTTTCCAAAGAGATCAGCCGAACGGGCTCGGTATACTGTAGCAGATTCGAAAAATTTTGAGAATAAGCATAAATATAATTTCGAGCTTTGCAAGAAAGATACACAATACCTGAATCTATACGTCTACAATTTTTTTTCTTTATTCAATACAACTATAGACCAAACCAATGAGTAATTCATCAAAAATACAGGTACATAATTACTATCAAATAAAGCTTGAACACATATTAAGATATGTTGTGCAAACAGTAAACAAAAATTAAGCATATGAGTGAAACTAAAAACATTGAATAAAACGATTAGATAACCTTCATAAACAACCATAATGATCAGAATACTATATATGCATACCACCATATTCGAGTCTGCTCTTGCTGTTCCTCTACTCTATCTATTACCTTCTACCCATAAATTGTATATCAATGATGTCACTATATGTAAGTAATGCGCACTATGTTATCGCAATATATGGTAATTTATTCTTTTGACTTTTATTCTTCTTCTCATCAGTGTAAATTTTATTGAAATGAATCAATCAAGTTTGAGTGTTGTGCTTTGTATATCACTAACTTCTTGTCTTTCATTTTTTCTCTTGCAAACTTTTGAACCTCTAAAATCATAACAAACTACAGGAGAAAAAAAAATGATAATGTGAAAGGAACGATATGTTGATTGAGTCATGGTTAACTATGAACTAGTCAACAATATAGAAGGAAATCATAGAACGAAAGATAAAGAAAACAATGGTAAGACATGTCAAAGGAAGATCGAACAGTTGGCATGAACATTCAGTATAACATTGATGTAACATTGAATACAAACAAATTTGTGGAATTAGAAACATCATCATTATTAATGTTACTTCATTTATAAAATGGAATTGACAATAAATACAACAATTTATTATAAGAAAGATCAAACGTTTATAATCACGGTACTGACAAGTTGAATAATGTTCATCGGTATTCAAATGGTTTGAAAACGATCATTTATAGTCATCAGAACGTTTTTTTGAATCGAATGATCATATGTTATTCATTGTACTGTTAATTTTATACTTTACGGTTAATATTGAGCAACATCATCGACGTTCAAAACTCTCATAGTAGTTATTAATGCCGTTCGTCCTGTTATTTTTTCACGAAAAATATCATTACAACGTCTAAATAGTCTCATTTTATTAACTGAATATATGAAATTTCCAAAATGTTGGAATAGTAATGTTTTCTGATTGATATCATTCATATGAAGTTCATATTAAACTTGAAAAATTTCGAAAAAAATTGATATCACAAATTGGGCAGCTAATTCAAACAATATTCATTAAATGAACTTTTATCGACATAAAATCATAATTTTCTTTCTTCGACAGAAGTACAAAAAGATACTAATATAAAAATAAATAATACTGAAAATTAAGAAAGATACCGAATGAGAAAATCAATCGGAAACAAATTTCAAATAATCTTATTCGATCAATATCTTATACTAAATCAATATTATCATTTGTTAAGCAAGAAACATTTTGCGACAAATTTGTTTCTAGAAAACATTGTACTATTATCTAAAGATGCTAANAATAATGTTCATCGGTATTCAAATGGTTTGAAAACGATCATTTATAGTCATCAGAACGTTTTTTTGAATCGAATGATCATATGTTATTCATTGTACTATTAATTTTATACTTTACGGTTAATATTGAGCAACATTATCGACGTTCAAAACTCTCATAGTAGTTATTAATGCCGTTAGTCCTGTTATTTTTTCACGAAAAATATCATTACAATGTCTAAATAGTCTCATTTTATTAATTGACTATATGAAATTTCCAAAGTGTTGGAATAGCAAGGTTTTCTGATTGATATCATTCATATGAAGTTCATATTAAACTTGAAAAATTTCGAACAAAATTGATATCACAAATTGGGCAGCTAATTCAAACAATATTCATTAAATGAACTTTTATCGAAATAAAATCATAATTTTCTTTCTTCGACAGAAGTACAAAAAGATATTAATATAAAAATAAATAATACTGAAAATCAAGAAAGATGCCGAATGAGAAAATCAATCGGAAACAAATTTCAAATAATCTTATTCGATCAATATCTTATACTAAATCAATATTATCATTTGTTAAGCAAGAAACATTTTGCGACAAATTTGTTTCTAGAAAACATTGTACTATTATCTAAAGATGCTAAATAGGATTCGTATCAATATAACGATTGCATTCAAATAAGTTTTAATGACAACATCGAATATTTTCACAAGTCTTTTCACTATAATCATCTTTCTGTATATAAATGTTTTTTTCTCGTTTTCCCTTGAATATCGTTTATTACAGGCTTCGATCTTCATCGAGGCGTTGTTCGCATAAACATACAACAACAAATTTTAACACACTATTCTTATCATCCTATAAGTCTATTCCTGTGAAAGAAATCATTGAGAAATATGAACAGAAGTCGATTGATACATCTACACGAATCAAAGATAATGGATCAGCATCGATCGACTCTCGACGAAATAGTAGTCTACATTCGACTAATAATCAATGATTCAAGCTATCTAGCCTCTCTATGGATAAACGAAATTCTATGTTAAAACCAATAAACACTTTCTGATAAACTTAGAACATTTGTAAATAATCAACATCGAATATCTCGTTTACGAAATAAAATTCTAGACCCACAATGAAAATGAATAGTAAGAAGTTAAACTAAGTATTAATTTGGGTGCATCAGAAAAGAAAAAAAAGAATCAATCGATTCTAATTAACGCAAAAAGCTTTAAAATGGTTCTTCGAGTCTGTTAGCTCTATATGTATAGAACGAAAGGACAAGCAGTATCACTGATGTTATGTGACAGACCGAAGAAAAAGATGACCTTCGTGAGACTCGAACAGTGTGTGCCATCACTGATGCTAACAGAATCATTACGAAAATACTTTTTTACATCAATAATACTTCAGATTACTCTAAAATGAAGACAGATTATCGAATTTATTTAAACAAATATGTCGAATATTATTTTCACAAGATACAGATTTGTACAAAGGAGATACCTGAATACAAAAAGAATATTATCATTTTTGGAAAGACTAATAGCTAAGTGTTTAAGCAGATTATGTAAAAGAGAATTCAATTCATTGAGACTCTATTCTGCAAAAAAAAATCCTTCGACATGATTGTTTCTTTGAGAAACTGAAATTTATGAAAGAGAAAATCACAAAAATAACTGTATTTAACGATCAATACTCATTTTGTCTTACATTTATCGCGAAAATGAAGAGCATGATTTTATAATAAAGTCAGAGTGGGTGTAGGTGGGGTGTTGCGTGTGGTTGTGGCTGTCATCTTTCTCTTGATCTATGTCCGCACTAACACCCACACCCTAAATACGAAATCAAATAATAAGATATAAGTTTATCGATTCTTATTATCATCATTATATTGTCGTCGTATTCAGTATTTTAGTACAAATACATTTAATATTAATTCATAAGTGAAGCCAACTTTCAACGAACGTCATTCAATCATTTTATGTGAACAAATTATTCCTGCATATGGTTTACCTCGACTAATAACATGTTTACAAATAAAGTAAATGATTCGTGAAAATGACTAAATAACAGCAACA